>JBBPJW010000898.1:0-18796 GCA_038088935.1 Pulveroboletus aff. viridisquamosus
AGCGGATCCCTCTGAGATACAAGTGAGCACGAGGTTCCTGTCCGTCGTCACTCGTTGACGCCAATCGGTTGCAGGGGTTCAGTGTCTAGTGAGTGATGGTGGAAATGCATTCAGACAGAGCGACTGATGATGGGACAGTGTTCTGTCGTTCTGGATGTCGTCATCCGGAGCGGTCGATATGGCTGCGGCATGGACCCAACTGTCAGACAGCCAGCGTAGTCAATACCTATCGGAATACAGTGCAGCTGGAATCACGTTGATCGTGTCTGCATTTGGGTCTACAGATTCGCCGACTTCATCAGGAAGTGACCCCACGACGGTCGCCAACAATCTGGCGTCGTTTGTGAAGCAATACGGATTTGAAGGAGTGGACATCGATTACGAAGTATGGTCTGGTTACTCTTTGTTTGTATGACAGTGGACTGAGGGTGTTAGGATCTCAACGCGTTCGATTCTGGTAGTGGGGAGCAGTGGCTTATTACGCTGACCCAGCAACTTCGGACCCAACTTCCTCAGGGGCAGTATATTCTCAGTTTTGCGCGTGAGTCATGAAGGTCGGATGTGGAAGACGACGACTGAGTTCGCGTTGCAGCTCTCGGTCCCTGGTTTTCTCCCGCCATGTGGACCGGAGGAGGATTCCTGGCGATAGACAAGATTGTTGGGTCTCTGATCGATTGGGTGAGCTATAGGATGTTCTTTGGAGATTACTGAACTGACGGACCTGTCCAGTACAATATCCAAGTATGTGAGATTACGTTGACCACATACAGTGACTAATGTGTGTGGACGGATTTGTAGTTTTATAACCGTGAGTGGGCGATTTATTATGGCGAGCTGAGAAGCTGATTGGATTGATAACCCATATGATGTTGTGATTCTGGACAGAGGGAACATCGGAGTACACGACATGTGATGGCCTACTGGTGGCTTCGTCGTCGGCCTGGCCTGAGACAGCAGTTTTCCAAATTGCGGCGAACGGTGTTGAGCTAAACAAGCTTGTGATCGGTAAGCCGGGCTCTACTGGAGATGCGACAAACGGATACATGGATCCGTCGACCCTTGCGTCATGTGTGGCCCAAGCTTATTCTCAGGGATGGGGTAAGTTCACCACTATCCTACCACGTAATAGTGAGCGAGGGTTAAAATGAACTGATTTACAGGTGCTGGTGTCATGGCCTGGGAGGTAAGTGGCACGTCGTCCTTGTGTCGGGAATAGGACTTACGAACATGCTCGTTTGACAGTATCCTGAAGCGGCTTCCACGTGGATCACTACTGTCCGTGGGAACACTTATCCAATCTCTGGATCTGGAAGCCCTGCGCCGACTTCTTCGGTAATTGCTACATCCTCTTTGGCTCCCTTGGCAAGTACTGTGTCGCCATCTTCGGTGACTCCTGCGACCTCTATTGCACCCTTGGCAAGCTCTGTGCCGCCATCTTCAGTGACCCCTGTGATCTTTACGGCTCCCCCGGCGAGTTTCGACTCGCCATCTGCGGTGACCTCTGCGACCCTTTCGGCTCCCTCTCCAACGACGTCCGCATCATCTGAGTGTGGTTGTGATGGTGTGTCCGCATGGGCGAGCAATACTATAGTAAGCATCATTTAACCGCGTCTGAAGCCACTGTCGATCGCACTCTTATGATACCTTCATAGTATGTTTACGGTGACGAGGTCACTTACAAGTGAGTTCCTCAATCATTTTATTCAGGTTTTGTTGATCTTCCCCAAGTGAACATCTATGGACTGCGCTGTGGTGGAATGGGAACGAGATACCAGGTAAACGTCTTTTCTTTTGGCTGCAGATTGAGAAGCTAATGCGGACGACACATCCAAAAGGCTCATCCGTCGTTTGGACGGACGATGGTGCATGCAACTGAGGGGGATCGCGGCCTTTCCGGTGGTTGATCTCGTGTGATAGATTTTACCTACCACGAGAGACACCACAGTATGGGCTTTGAACCTGCGTTGGCTGGCCAACGATATTTTGTTTCCATTCATCCGAGTTGTGTTCGTTTTTTCATTTGTTTTTGTTGTCGAACGATGTACGAGTGGTTGATAGAACGATGGTTAGAATGATACCCTCTTTATCCATCGTGTCACGAGTCCTATCGCACCAGACGCCTTCCTTGCCATGACGAGGGATAGTGGGTACCAGCCACTTTAAGACGATCAGTTCTGTTTCCTTCTTAGCATCAGGGGTGTACTATCAAATGCCTGTGTACATTGCTATGGACGGGAGTCCACGTGGATTTTTTATTCTCTTCGTGTTTTATGGTCCATCCATGTGGCACCCCACTAGTAACCGAGCCCATACATGGGGACTTCTTCCCTCCCACGTTGGAGTACTAGCAAGTTCATTGTCCAAACGGCGTGCAGTAGTACGGCCACATAGTACCATGGCACTTTCCGGACATATCTTGGACTTCAGTGAACCGCGTATCAGTCTTCTGTGAGTGACGATTATATCATGGGAATGACGACAAGTCCTGACGAGTGAGTGTGAGGTGTGTGGTGGCTTACCTCCAGTCAAGCAAGGGATACTATGGCAATCTTCAAGTATGATAATCTGCTGGATGCAGCAAGGCCACCAGATGGCACGCGAGCCGGACATACTGGTCGTCTAGAAGAAACGCAGGAAGTATTGAGGGGGATGAAGAGGTTGAGAAGTGTTTTAATCACCTTGGAGGGCTCGAAACGGAGGGAGCAGGCCGGATAACAAAGCGGTAGGATTAAGTGAGCCTCACACTAAGAACTCTGTCAAATAAGTAGGGAGCCCGACGACGATAGAACGTACGGAACCGAGATACAGGGCTAGGGAGTCGACAGGGTGAGCTAGAGAGGCTGAGTAGCGTCAAACGCAACAGGGAGTGCCACAGCGATGGTACCGGCGTCGAAAAGGATGGGGTACGAGTCATGGATAGCGCAACGAACTGCCTGTGTAACAACTCGATACAAGTCGATATGAGGTTGCTAGCTGAAGGACGGACAAGTCAATGCCACCCCGGTGATATTAAATACCAAAGGATGAACCTGCCCCGGGAAGTGTTGGAATTTATTGATCACCAGTTTCAGTAGTCAAGAGCTCTCTCGGCTTGGAAAGCCCGTTGCGACATTGTTTGCATTTTGTTTACTGATCCACTGAGCCGACGAAATCGGCACATAAGGTGGCTCGCATCGTGGATACGAAGTTGATGGGATGGATGATTGGAGTCCGTGATCGTGTAGGGAGCGGATATAAGGATACTGACAGAAAAGGGATGTGGGCGCTTAGTATGGTGAGATGATTTTCCTCTTCTAGAACGTTGGACTCCTGGCTACATCCGACACGACCAGGCCATCACTAGGAGAACAGACATCGGTATACCTTGAGGACCGCACAAAAATGAACAAGGTAGACTCCTGTGAGGATAATGTTCCAAGTGCTCTGACGTGGTTTTTGTAATGCCCCGCACACTTGCTGCACTACGATTGGCATACAGGTCACGTATACAGTTCCGACGTGTCCATAGGGTTTGGCAGTCACCCCTTGTACTCGTACGTCGTAGTCCCACCAGAGCATGGTCCTGTTCCTTGCGTTCGCCGCTTGCCCTAGTGTCTCCTGCCGTAGGCCACGGCGGGTGTTCCACTTTTTTTGGAACATCAGCCATTCTCGTCGATTCATTGCTCTCCCCGCTCGGTTCCCTGTATCCTGGACCCGCCACCTTTCTCGCGCCAGCTACGCCTTAGGGTCAGACTTGGTGATTGTCTGCACGAGGGGAATATCCATCTACTCATCGCCGACGACACACGGAGCTCCAATCTATGGTTCGTGATTCGCCACCCCATCTTGCTGCCGGTTCTTCGTCCACTCCCCCTGTTCCGCCAGACGCTGCTGGCCCATCGGGTCCTGGATCGGATTATGGACCGCCTACCGCTGCAGGCCCTCTTCCGGTGCTGCTGCTCGTCCTAGATCACCTTCTGTGGGACCGGCTAAAGATGTCAAGATGTCCAAACTTGACATGCCTTCATTTTCGGGTTCTCTTGAGCCCACCGCCATCCACACATGGCTTGCCCGCTGTGAGGACGTATTTTTCGCCTGGTATGCTTGGAATGATCCTGCTGTTATGACCTGGAAGCTCCGCATCGTTCTTGCCGGCTTAAAGTTGGACAAGCCATCTGCTAGCCACTGGTGGGCCAAAAATCGTGACACGCTGAAGCTCCTGCCCTCTTGGGACCTCTTCGCTTCTCGTTTCAAGGACCGCTTTGTCCCTTCCGGCTGGCGTCTTGATGCTCTGGCAAAATTCTATGGTATTTCTCAGGTGAGCCGTGACTTCGGTGACTTCGTATCACAGCTCCAAATCACCGGCGCATTGTCCCTCCTCGCCATAACCGTTCGAGCATACCCTCCTCTGCCACAATCGCCGAAGTAAATGTGGTAATGCCGTCCTATGTTCTGGAAGGAAGTGACGACGATGCTAGCGACGATAATGATTATTGGTATTGATTCCCCTTTTTCTTCCTTGACTTTTCAGGCCGCTGATAATGGAACAATTTTGTCATAGTCCATTTTATTCGTACATCCGTGGTAGTTAATTCTACCCTTGTTTGCGCATCCGTTTGGACTCACGATGACTTCTTCGTCATGCCCTTCTTTTTTGTACCACGGGGGAGCGGCGGACGCAAGGAACAGGACCACGCTCTGTTGAGGACTACGACGTACGGGTGCAAGGGGTGACTGCCAAACCCTATGGACACGTCGGAACTATGTACGTGACCTGTATGCTAATCGTAGTGCGGCAAGTGTGCCGGGGCGTTACAATTTTCTGTCTGAATAAATCAAGCGGTGTTTCTGCCACTAACATTGTAAATTGTCGAAAAGTCGTATAGTCCAATTTCCATCGGGTTCAATCCCTGACACCCTCGAGAGCACACCCGACTGACCTTCGAAAGTTCATAGCTGTCATGGCCTGCTAGTGCAGTAATGGTGTCTCGGCGCGACTATTAGACCAAGGCCAGTGCCTGACGAGGATTCGGCGTAGGCACATCTTGGGAAAGGATACTCCGCCATGATTGTTTCATGCTCAGGCGGTGCGACGTGGATCCACTCTCTATCTGCACTGCACCTCATTGCTCTTGATGTGAACCACCCACCCTTGCATCTGCAACCACTTATTTTTACAAAATCAACTGGGGAGAAAAACTCCAGGGTTGCTACCCAGGGCACGCGCGCTAGCAACTCGGACAAGCCCACACCAATTTTCCTAGCACTAACGGTGTCCCTATTGTGAAGAGTTCCGGAGATATTGAAGTTTTGGGTAGCAGTCGGAACGAGAAGTGATGAGGAGTCACGAGCATGAAATAGCACGTTGAATACCAGTTTAACAGCTGCTTGGGTGAATTTGGGACCATTTTTCTTTTCTCGCCTCAATCAATGCCACCATCTGCGCTCGGCTACTGGCATAATCGATCGACTCCTCAGTTTCAGACGACAGAATACTGTTGGCGCATAGCGGAGTGACCTGTGTCATCACTCATCATCGGGAAGTAGAACAATGGCCACAGACGGTCAAAAGCAAAAGCACGTCCCGACCAACATAGCTGAGACTACGGGTTTACTGGTGATCATCATACGTAGCATAGCGTTCCATTCCCGGGTATGTATGGCTCTCCTCTAACGTAGATCGACATCTTCTGACGTCCTCATAGTTCCACTTAACCTCTGCACAGCATCCTTTCAATATCACGTACATCAGATGTAAACGCACAAGCTATTTCCGATTCCGCATCTACCTCCGCATCATAATTCGTTTGGATCACCGCGACTTGACCTTCCTCCCCTTCAAGTTCTTTTGGCTGTGCCATTTTTCCGTCGTAGCAGCCGAAACCACCGACCGTCTCTTTTACCGCTTAAAAATGTTCTGGCACTCTTACTTTTCAGAGTACGTAGACCCCCGTCTTCAATCGTTTGCATCAACGTCTCGGGCGTAGTTTCCATTACATCTTTCTCTGGTTGGCAATGTCCCGATCATCAGAGGGTCTCGGTCTGATAACCCTCACTGCCACACTTCGTTGCCATTAATGAATATATTTCCCTCTAGTGTCTCAGTTCTTCTGTGTGTCTTCCTCATTACCTGACATCTAACACTTGCACAATACATGAGTGAAATGCCTCATGAGCACCCTTCAAGAGTGTACAAACAATTCAGCTAACAGATTCGCAGAGCGATCCATTGACTGTCTTCTGCTATCCAGCGTAATGCAGAGGTAAAGGAATGCAATGTGGTAGGCATTTCTGGATTCGGCTATTTCGTCTTACCCTAACCTGTTCAATTCAGATCTGACACTCTGTGGTCAAAACAGCACGACTTTAAGACCAAAGGAAGTTCCATTGTTCAATCAGTTGGCGAACCTGATAACCCACGGCACTACGGTGCCCGAGTTGCCGTGAAAAGCATTCAAGCATTAATTCACTCGAAAATAGGACGAGTGAACGGTTGGTCGAACTGAATGAGTGGTCGATTCAGTGATGATGTGTTCCTGCTCATATGCGTGGGCTGTGGAGAATTTAATGTTATCAGAGTTGCACAAGAGGTCACACTCGTTATGTTGGCGCTCTCCCCTGGAATATGAGATGATGGGGATATCTCAGCCCACGCAGAATAAGTTGCCTAATAGCAAGGTCTTGCCTTTCGCAGGGGTGAGTTCATCTCTGTCCCCGTGCATACAAGTTAATAACTTGAAGATGGGTATTGTTGGGTGACGGTGCGTGAGATACTCCCTCGGGGTTATCCAGTTGCTGTGTTCATTTGATGGTACTCTCATATCAACGCGCCAGGTCCACGGAAGTACATTCCTATGCGCACTGGATATTTTCTTTCCTCATATCATGCCATCGAATTTCTTGATGCTGATGGAATGCACAGATTTCACAGCTGCAATTTCCTTTTCGGAGGTCCTGGGGCAATTGGCTGATCATCATTGTATGAGGTCGAATTCTCTTCGTCCGCCTTGATGATCAGTTGGTTGCTGTTCGTCATGATGGCTCCATTGTGGGTTCAGTATTTAATCTTGAATCCATGATGCAAAGGACATACAAGCTGACTGAAGCTGTCCTCACAGGAAGTGTCCTCCGCTGGTGCCACAGTGTCGTCAGTGTCCCAAAGCATCTTTGGACCTATATTGGGGCCATTCCTGTTGGGTGTCGTATTCACATCTGTGTAAGCACATACCTACCGGCGCGCCGCGTATCACGACTAAGGTTGTACAAATGAAGATTCTATGGAATTACTCTCCTGCAGGGCCTTTTCTATGTGAGCTACTAGACCCTCGTGCTGGGGCTGAAACTGACCATGTTGATCAGTACCGCACCTACCCCAAAGATCACATCCTTCTTAAATTCCTGGTGGGTACTGTCTGCCGACTGAACTGTGGAAATCCTGCTGACTCCATTTCCGAACTAGGTTGGCTTCATACTGTAAGTCTATTCACGTCTCTTGTAACTCTAGGACCCACTCTAACTGCACAACAGGATCTTGGATACGCTCTCGCTCGCCCTTATCACTAATGGTGTCTACGCGTATCTCGTCACCGATTACGATAACATGGCTGTCATCTCCTTGCTGGTCTGGTAAGCCGCTCTCCAATTCGTACTGAGAATAATTCATTTGACAAATTGGGCCGGTTGACCCACCTAGGAGTATTGCGGTGAGGCATTTCCATGGATATCTTTCCAAACCAGCATCCTGATGCACGATAATTTTCTGTTTTCTCAGGGATAGCCTGTCGTGAACGGTGTTATTGCCTTCGTTGTTCATCTGTAAGTAGATGCGACAAACCCTGCCTTGATTGACTACAATTTGACATGACACTACGTGAACACAGATTTTTGGCATATCGTATACAAGCCTGTAAGCTTGCGCCTCGACATAATATGACCACATTATACGGCCTGACTGTATTAGTGGACCGCAGATGGAGGTTCTTTTCCGTTGTACTAGTGTGCATCGTTGTGCGTGCTGATGCAATATATGCTTATTCCTTCCATCATAGGCGGTTGTGTGTCTGTTCCCACTTGGTAAGTACTTTCGCCTCACAGTCAGTTGCAGAAAGGTCTTCATTTCCCAACAGCTACCTCAATGAGTAAGACAGATTCCATAGAATTGTGCTGATAGATGTTGAAACGATTCTCTCATCTTCAGCCGTTGTTATATCGTGGTGCGTGTGTTGCTACAACACTGGTGTCAATCATCTGACATAAATTGATAGTGAATCCACAATCTTTTCCTGGTATACAGTTCAGATTTCACTCGTATGTCTCATCTTGTGCGCTCGCAAGACAACCATGACCTCTAATGACCGCTTTTTCTAATCTATTCTTTTATTTCTGCATACCCCTGTACTGTGACGATGCAGTGGGCTTCGTACTCGGGAGAAATTTCCACAAGTGCAATGGACGCTATTATTGCTACCTCGATCACGTGTCTCCTCTACCGCAATCGTGGTGGATTGGCGCGGTAATTTCCATGCTGCGCTACCTTTTCACGCGTCCTCGTGATGACTGACGGTTGTGTATAGAACAGATCGTATGATCAACAAAATTACGGCGTATGTTATATTAAATGGTCTGATTACTAGGTCAATCCCCGCTCTGTCATATCCAAGTGATTAACTAACATTGCTCTATTCCTGCTCTCCAGTACAATTCGTTGGCGGTGTTGATTCTTGTATGTCATGTTCTTTGCTATGTGTGGGCGTGCTCGAGGCACGCTGAAGCACGATCGTGATGGCGGATCAGCTAAATATTTCCAGGACTTGTCCTCATCGGAGTTATGGTTTCTGATGGTCTACTTTTCAATGTCGAAAGGTACATTTGCTGTCCCTTGCGCCCATGGAACCGAGATTGACTCTAGTACCGAACCGCATGGTTGTCGAACCAGCATATACCAACACCTTCCTGCCACGTAGGCACACGCTCAGTATCGAGCATTCTTCTCTGTGTAACGAATCAACTGATTCGGATTGTGCAGACTTAACTCCCGTCAATACATCGGTCAGCCGTCCGCACTAGCCACTTCCGTGGGTTCCGGTCTCCAGTTCGATGCCGCACCGAGGAGCATGGATTCGCACGGAGTCAGAACGGTGAGCAGTGCTCTAGGTTTACAGGACGTGATCTCAGTAGCAAGCACGCCTGCCGCGACGCGGGTGATTGGATCACTTGTGAAAGATGATGGCCCAGATGGCCCAGGGGCGAAAGATGGTGTTGTCCACGAAAAACCGTCCCACACTTTGGTGCGTGCGGCCGCTTGGGTTTTGCCGTTCGGGGCAGGAGGCTCACTGATAGCTTTTACTGGTCAACTATGCACAGATCTGAGTTTTATAGTAATTTTTTGGTCACGGGAATTGGGATGGGGCATGATAATAATGCCCCCAATCTCACGAACGGTTTTGAGATGGTGCAAAGTTATGAACGTATTGTGGCGCAAGGAGTCGAAAGTTGTTCTGTGTCGTTGTATGATATGTGTTGGTGCACAACGGAGTGACTTGCGTCATTGCTCGTCATCATCGTGGTGTAGCACTCCATTCCTAGGTATATATAGGTCCCCTCCCCCGTATATATTCGTCGTCGTCACCCACCATGTGTTAGTCCGATCGTCCGTTTGCTCGTCGTGTTCCAACAGGTGACAAGGATCTCACTAGGAAGCACACCATTTTGAGAGGTGCAATTCAGAGGATATCACACTATACACAAGTAGACCTCAGTTTCGAATGAACAAAAAGACTGTGAACATTCTCCTAAACTAACCTATACACAAGTAGACCTTGTAGGTACTGTTCAGCTAATGTAACAAAATGTATAGTGGCCCCACCCCAGTTTCGAATGAACGAAAGTGAGGTGCAACGTGGCAGTGTCCACACTCAAAAGGACGACGCGATTATGTAAGGAAATGTCCGGCGTATGCCTCGGAAAGAAAGGAATGATGAAGGAGAAAGGAGAGTGAAGAGGAATGAAATAAATAGAATAAAATTTCAACACACCAAAGGGGCACACTTAGTCCAGTAAGAAAATGAAATTCCAAAGATGAGCTCTGAATACTTTGTCGGAGACCAGGCCGACAGCAGGTTCGTATGGACACGTACTTACATTCGGTTACTACAAATTTCCTTTTTTGGTCCACCGTTACATTGACAGAACGGCTCCTTCCCGCTCCCTCCAGTCCAATACCATTGACTGGAGGTGAGCCCACACTCACTACTTACAATAGATACACCATACTCATCTCATGTACAGGCTAATTGCCTAAACCTACAGACTTGCATATCTTTTTAACATACTTTACATCCAATCTATATACAGTAATTCTTGTATGTTAGGCACTGTACACATGTGATGTGGCACTCCGTGCATGTGGTCACATGTGGTGCATGTGCTCTGGTGTACTGAATAAGCTTTTATGGAATAGAATGATGTATGTAAGATAAGTAAAATGGAGAGAATACATGTAAGGTGAGAAAAAGGAAAAAGAGTTATTTCAGAATTGTTATGCACCCCTCTGAGTGCTTTCCATAAACAAACCAAACACTGGTGTGTGGACAGGGGTCACAACAATGATGAGTGGGCTTTTGAGACTAGAGCCCCTAACTAGGCAAAGGAAAGGAATAAGCCTTAATCCATATAGAGTATGAGCCACCCTAAAAGAAGACTAGGCTTGTGGCACTAGTAACAGAAGTGGTTAAGACTGGGTTGCCCCAAGTCTCTCCCTACCCCTTATATATTATGAGGCAATGTGCACAGACCATGTACAGAAAAGGTAACTACCACTACTTGACCAATGGCAGTAAGTATGCACTAACCTATAGATAAGTAAGCATAGGGCAGAGGGTAGGAATGAGGCAGTGGCCTCATGGATCATAACTAAAGAAAGAGTACCACATCATGAGGATGTGGGAGAATGGAAGGGAAGCATACTTATAAAGGCAGATATGAATATGACTAGGCCACTATGAGGCTAAGGAGATTATTATCTAGATCTTTGCCACAGATTGATCCTAATCTAGATCCATTAGATCAGATATCATCATAATCAATCTAGATCTTATCTGAGATCTGCCACATCATGTGACCAATACTTATACACAGGGAAACTCTGAATAGAATCTAAACCCAAATCTAGGGTTAACCTTGTTTTGACATAGAAGTCTCATGATCACATGTTGAAACTGTTAGTGTATGAAATAGGTGACTACCCATCCTGCCTTGATACTCGAGACAGCCTTGGTGGATGCTCCTAGTCTATTCTTGATAACTGCTTGGGCTTTTATGCTAGTGGCTTAGAACTAGGCAATAGAGAAAGTAATAAGACCTGGGCCCTTGTGTAAACCAGGAAGTCAGACAGTAAATAAGAGCAAAGGTAGGATTCTTCTTGGATCAAGATCAGAGATCACTACTGTGGATCTAACCTAGAGGTCAAAAGAGTAAGACTGGATTTCCCCAGCTTGCATCCCCTGCCTTATATATTGTCAAGATCTGTGCACAGACCATGTACAGAAGGTCTACTCTAAAGTATGCTATCTATGGTCACCAATAGCTAAAGTAGCTCCTATCTCTAAATAGATATATGTGTTACGCTCCTAGCAAACACGACGGTCAGCACGTGACCGTGAGAACTGTTGAGTACGAGATGCGCTGGTCACATGATCAGTAGCACATGATCATGCGAACGAGTTGCCATACAAGGCATAACCCTAGGCTAAGGCTAGTCCTTTATATCAGAGACATTGAGAGTATTCCCCGAGCACAAGGTATTGGTCACGTGATGTGGCAGATCTCAGATAGAGATCCAGATCTACCGATGACATCTGATCTAATGATCTAGATTAGGATCGATCTGTGGCAGAGATCCTAGATGGATCTCCTTGGCCTTCAGGTGGCCATGCCATCTTCATAGATCATATCGGTGCACTTCCATTCCTCCCACATCCTTATGGTGTGGCAGCTCTTCCTTTACATCCCTTTACCGCGAGGCCACTGCCTCATCCCTTATTACCGATCCATGCCTTCACCGTCCCTATTTAATAGGCTGAGTCATTGAGTCCCTTTAGCTATTGGTTTACATAGGTAGCTAGTTTAGGGTAGGCCCTGTAGCAGTTGGTCCGTGCACTGGGATCAGCAATATATAAGGGCAGATGCGAGAGGCTGGGGTCTCCTCAGTCTTGAGCACTTGTGCCTACAGCTTAGTGTCTTACTCACACTCCTAGTGAAGCCTTGAACACCAGCACCTATAGTGCAGTAATTCACTCGTGCTCATTAGTCTTATTCATTCACTCCTCGACACTTGCGAACCCTGGATTAGGGTTAGCTTTGTCATCAAACCGAAACCATCCGAAACCAGAGACTCTCGATTAGGACCAGAAACTGTCTCTCGTAGCAAATCGTCATCGCGTCCTCGAGACCACAACAATATGTGAGAGAGCATGGGGCAGCAATGAGGAGTGAGGCAGTGGCCTCATGGATCAAGGGAAGGAAATGGAAAAGAAGCCACACCATGAGGATGTGGGTGGAATGGAAGAGCACAGATATTGATCAATAAAATGGGCATGACTACCATAAGGCCAAGGAGATCCAATCTGGATCTCTGCCACAGATCAGATATCATCAGAGGGATCTAGATCTCATCTGAGATCTGTCACATTATATGACCAATACCTAATGCCAGGGGAATACTCTGAAATGGGACTTAGCTTTAGCCTAGGGTTTGCCTTTTAAGGCTACTCATTCACATGATCATGTGCTCCTGGCACATGACCAGTCACATCACATGCTCTACAGCTCTCATGGTCACATGAGACCATCATGTTAGGTTAGAACCATAATAGTATATGCTTGGAGTATAACAAGAATTCCCCTGTTAAGACCAGATATTCATGGCCAGGGAAATCTCACACAATGCAGCAGAGGATATATTAAGTGAATTGCAAAACTAAAGGAATTCAGAAGTGGTAAAGAGAGCTGCAGGAGTAGATAGAGGAATCTGACAACAAATTAAACAGGAACATGGAGAATCAGGTTAAGTGGGGAGAGGATTATATTCAGAATGGAAAGGCCATTATGAGTAGCTTGTAACTTCATAGTTGCCTTTGGTCATATAGCCATGGAATGTTAGTGATGGAACTTCCTAATGGCATTGCCAGCATATATGAGGTTGGTGCCCTTGTTCCATTCTTATTCCTTATAAGGGAAACTGTTATGGCTCAAGCCTAACACGATGGTCTCATGTGACCATGAGAACTGTGGAGCATGAGATGCGCTGGTCATGTGATCAGTTGCATGTGATTGTGTAAATGAGTTGCCTAATAAGGCAAACCCTAGGCTAAGGCTAAGTCCTTTATTCAGAGTATTCCTTTGCATAAGGTATTGGTCACATGATGTGGCAGATCTCAGATGAGATCCAGATCTTCTGATGATATCTGATCTCTTGATTTAGATTAGGATCTGATCTGTGGCAGAGATCCAGATTGGATCTCCTCAGCCTCCAGGCAGCCTTGCTTTATTCATAGATCTATACCTGTGCTATCTTCCATTCTCCCACATCCTCATGGTGTGGCTTCTCTTCCATTCTTATCCCTTGATCCATGAGGCCACTGCCTCACTCCTCATTCCCACTCCATGCTATTACTCATATATCTATTTAAAGGTCAGAGCTACTTTAGCTATTGGTGTCCACAGATAGCATCTTTAGGGTAGACCTTCTGTACATGGTCTGTGTGCAGACCCCTGACAATATATAAGGCAGGAGATGCAAGCTGAGGTTTCCTCAGTCTTGCTCTCTTGACCTCTTAGCTGGTTATACAGACTGAACTCTCAGATCTGCTGGCTACTGGTTTATACAAGAGTAGTGGTCTCATCACATTCTCTATTGCCTAGTTCGAGGCCACTAGCACAAAAGCCTCAGCAGTTATCAAGGACAGATCAGGAGCGTCCACCAAGGAAGACTCGAGTATCAAGGAGTAACAGAAAGCTCCCATTTCAGAAACCTTTCTAGTGAACTAAATACTCAACATTTCCTTATCATTCTTGAGAGTCCACTATGTGTTTAATTTTCTGTTCTTTAGTCCCACTGATAATATCCAGAGGTAGAGAAGGGGCAGCTTTCTATGAGGGAAATTTACCTTTTTGGTATGGCCAGAGGAGACACTCATTGAACACTGGATAGATTTCTTTCCAGGATCTTTTCAATTTCAGTTTATATATACTATAACTGACTTAATGGAAGTTAGGACTCAGTCAGGACAAAGGAATAACTTGTATTAGTATTTAATGGAAGTTAGAACTAGGTACTAGTCAGTAAGCAATATTGTAATACATAATGAGCTCTTGTATACCTCAGTTGGGACAAAGGAATGACTGAGAATGCTATGGAAAAAGGGTAAACATATTAAAGTAGAACAGAGCTGTCATATGTTAATATGTTGGATAGGCAACAAAAGATTAAAGCTGTCATGGTGAAACAGAGAGCTGCCATGAATGGATACCATACCATAATTAACATGACTTTCTTTATAACTGTGAATGGACCATATCACTTATCATCAAGTTTCTTGGATGGTTGGTCAGATCAAGTGTTTGTTACCTCAACTAGTACTAAGTCCCTTGGTTTGTATTTGGGTCTGTCCATTGCCTTCTGATCATAAAATCTTTTCATGTCTTACATTATGGGTTCCAATGCTGTTTTAGTTTCCACTTGGATTTCCTTTATCTGCACTACAAATTGCTTGGCTGACTCATTTTGCACCTGGATTCAGTGATATGATCCAATCAATGGGGTATGCCCATAATTGAGCATAAAAGGGGAATGTCCCATTGAAGAACTAGTCTTTTGGTTATGAGTGAATTCTGCCTATGATAACCATTTAGCCCAGTCACTCTGCTGATAATTGGTGTAAATTTGAAGATACTGCTCAATTTTTGCATTAATTCTCTCAGCCTGCCCATTTGTTTGGGGGATAATACACCATTGATGGATTTGTGTCAATATGAAGCAAATTATATAGATCTCTCATGAAAAAGGAGACAAATTGCATTTCTTGATCAGAGGTAATCTTTTTGGGGGTACTGTGGAGTTTAAATACATGGTCTTTAAAGATGGTGGCAACCTCTAGGGCAGTGATATTGTTGAAGATAGGGAATATATGCACCATTTTAGAAAATTGATCTACAATAGCCAAGATCACATCTTTGCCTTGTGACTCTGATAATGGACTGATAATATCAATTGAGATCTCCTGTCAGAGGACACTAAGTACATTGTGTGGATTTAAAGGTACTACATGGGAGCTTCTTTTAGCTTTTGTTTTTTAATAGATATTATATCCAGCTACATATCTTTCTATGTTCTTTTTTAGTGTGGGGCAGTATTATTTATCTTGAATAAGGTGTTTTGTTTGTCAAACACTGGGATGTCCTGCAAGCAGATGATTATGATTTTTATTTAGGATATGCTCACAAAGCACATCATTCTTAGATATGTACAACTTGACTTGCCAGGTAATTATGCCATTATTAGTAGACCATCTCAAATTTGGCTTACTAAGTTTATTCCAAACAAATCTCTCAGTTTTATATTGAAGAGATAAAACTGTTTCTTCAATGGACTTGGAATTAACTTGCAATAAACACATAGCAGTTTGCAAAATGTTATAATCACTTTTCATTTTTCTCATCACGTGACCGTGGGACACCTTTACTATTTCACCTTTTCACTTCTTCACCCTTTCACATTTTCACAATGTCACATCTTCACATTTCACTCTTTCACTCTTTCACACATCATAGCCTAGACCATGACATCATTGCCTGGCAGCTTTCTCATGGAACTGCTATGGTACTCACTTCTTTATTGCCATTGGTCGGCTGACTGTAGCATAATTAGGGTTGGAGCCATTTACATGGTCCGTGCACACATCTGTAGCATATAAAAGGAGGCTGGCTCAAGCTGGGACTTCCCAGTCTTGTGCACTTGAGCCTTTGGCTTTATACAAGTTCTTGACCACTTCTACATTTCCTTTTGCCTAGTTCCGCTGGGGTCTAGCATAAAACCCAGTCTCTTGAGAATAGTAGCAATCACTAGGACCATTCGATGTTTATCAGCAACGGTGAAGAGAAAGCTGTTTCACAAAACAGATGATGATTGGAAAAATTGAGGGCCAAGAAGCACCAACTGCTTATTATCACTTATAATCCCCTTCACATGATCTGACTGCCAGGACAGAGGGTTAGCTGGATTAGATTTTCCTGTACAATGGCCAAAGCATAAAGTAATACTCTTAAAGAATTTGAGACCACTGTGCCTGGTGCTATGATAAATCCTAAGAATGTTTAAAAAACTTGAGGTTTTTGTGGTTGGTAAGCACCTCAAATTCACACCTTATATCAAGGAGATAGTTGTTATGCACTTAAAAAGTGCTAACTGCATCTAACCAAACACCAGTGAGTAAACAGGGTAAATAACAACAATGAGTGGGCTTTTAAGACTAGAGCCCTGAACTAGGCAAAGGAGAGGACTGAGCCTTGACCCATATAGGGCATAAGCTACTCTGAAAGAAGACTAGGCTTGTGGCACTAGTAACAGAAGTAGAAGTGGCTAAGACTGGATTGCCCCAAGTTTCTCTCTACTTCTTATATATTAGCAGCTTGTGTGCATAGACCATGTACATGAAAGGTAACTACCACTACTTGACCAATGGCAGTAAGTATGCACTAACCAATAGATAAGTAAGCATGGGGTGGAGGATAGAAGTAAGGCAGTAGCCTTATGGATCAAGGAATATAGAAGAGAACCATAACCATGAGAATGTGGGAGAATGGAAGGAAAACATACTTGTAAAGGCAGATATGAATATGGCCAGGCCACCATAAGGCCAAGGAAATCATTATCTAGATTTCTGCCATAGACCAATCCTAATCTAGATCCATTAGATTAGATATTATCATAATTAATCTAGATCTCATCTGAAATCTGCCACATCACATGATCAATACTTATATGTGGGGAATACTCTGAATTGGAACCAAATCATAACCTAGGGTTATCCTTGTTTTGGCATTGAAGTCTCACAATTATGTGATAAGATCATCAGTGTTTGCTGAGCACATAACAGTAGTGATGCTATTTTTTAAGGGCAAAAATAATTGCAAGTATCTTGAGGTCAGCTGCATAATAGTTGCATTCAACATTGTTCAAGGAGTAGGAGATATAGGCAATAGAATGCCAAATATTGTCCTGCTTCTGGGACAGGATTGCATTTAGTTCAAAACTGGAGCCATCTGTTTTAATGTGGTAAGGGTCATTGGAATTGGACATTATTAGTAAGGGTGCTCTGGTGATTAACTGCTTTAAGGAGTCAAAGACTCTTTGGCAGTTGATGGACCACACAAAATCTGCTTTGATCAATATAAGGGCATTTAATAATTAGGCAACAAAAGCAAAATCATAAACAAATTGATGGTAGAAGTTAAGAAATCCAAGAAATCCCCTTAACTTGTTATGCACTCAGCAAACACTGATGGTCTTCTTATGTGACCATGGGACTTGCATGCCAAAACAAGATAAACTCTAGGCTAATGTCTGATTCTGTATATATACAGGGTGGGCAAGACTTGGGATTTTCCCAGTCTTGATTACTTTGTCATTACTCCTCTTATACTCTAAGACATTAGCTTGCACTTTGAGTTTTCTTGTTTCCTTCTTTTTCTTTCAAGATTCACAAGCCTAGTTTAGAGCCACTAGTCTAAAAGTCCTCTTGTTATTTTAGTCATTGCTATCACATACTAGTACATGTTGTTATTTGGATTGCACTCTTTGAATGCATAACACAACTGTTTTTTATTTGTAGAAACAGGTCACTTGGTAATGGCCTTGAATTTTCCTGGGTCCATTCATACCATCTTATATGACACTATTAGGCCAAGGTATTCCATTTTGATTGCATCTAAATTACACTTTTTGTATTTTAGATACAATTTATTTTCTCTAAGCACTTGAAGTATCTTGTGTACACATGTGTGATGCTTGTTGAGAGTTGGAAAGAAATTCATAATGTTATCCATATACATTACAACTGTTCCCTTATTAATAAAGTCCTTCAGCAACCAATTTATTATTGTCTAAAAGGTTACTGGTAAATTTGTGAGCCTGAAAAACATGACCAGTGGTTCAAATAACCCCAATTGGTTTGGAAGGCCACCTTTCACTTGTCTCCTTTCTCCATACTCATGTTGTTATATCCCCACTAGATGTTAAGCTTGGTAAAATATTGGGCATTTTGTAACTTGTCCACCAGCTCATTAATCAGAGGTAGAAGGTAGTGATTTTTGATTGTTATAGCATTGAGCTTATGATAGTCTTGTACAGGGTGCAATTGATCATCTTTTTTCTTAACAAAGAAAAATGCTGACACAAAAGGGGATTTAAACAGTCATATTTATTCAGACTAGAGATTTTCATGCAGAAAGGCATTAATTTCAGTCTGCTCTTCAGGTAACAGGCTGTATATCTTACAATTGACAGTATTTGGATTAATTCTATCTGAAACGGATGACTATCCGTTGTCTTGATACTCCAACCTCTCCTTGGTGGACGCTCCTTCCTAGAACTCTTGTGTAGCTTTTGTGCTAGTTGCTACAAACTAGGCGACCTTGGTGAGATCCCGGGCTCTTGTATAAACCGGTCGCCAGACAGCAAGCGAGAGCTGCAAGTGGATTCCCAATCTGGGGAATGGACAAGAGATCACTGCTGTAGATCCAGCTAAATGGTCAAGAGAGC
>JBBPJW010000899.1:0-18791 GCA_038088935.1 Pulveroboletus aff. viridisquamosus
AATATATAAGGCAGGGGGTGCAAGCTGAGGTTTCCTCAGTTTTGCTCTCTTGACCTCTAGGCTAGAACCTACAGTGGTAATCTAAGACCTGATCCTAGTGGATCCCTCTTCAGCTCTCGCTTACTGCCTGGCCCCTGGGTTTATACAAGAGACCCCTGGCTCCAACTCAAGTTGCCTAGTTGTAGCCACTAGAACAAAAGCTACAGAAGAGATAGTTTGAGGAAGGAGCGTACACCAAGGTGTTTGAGTATCAAGGCATAACAGATAGTCATCCATTTCAGGCTTGGCCTTTATATACTACTCTAAGATGTGCACGGACCATGTACATCTGTGTCTACCCTGAAGTTGTACAGTAAGCCAGCCAGTAGCATAAGAGGCATACTTATGTAGGCCAAAAGGTAAATGCATGGATCAGATATAAGAAATGAGGCAAAGGGCCTCTCATAAGATGTGGGGAAATGGAAGGGAAGAGGTGTGGACACAATGAGGATGGAGATCTCTGCCACAGATGAGATCCATCTCTAGATCCGTCAGATCCGATGAGATAGATGAGATCCATGATCAGGGAGATCAGGGGAAGATCCAGGGAAGATCCCTAGATGTGCCTCATGGCCACTAACCTGAGGAATACTCATATAGTATAAGCCAGATCCTAAGTTAGGGTTTAGCCTGATAAGGGTTGGGATTCCCACGATCACGTGAAAGTGAAAGTGGTCGTTGCATGGTTTGCAACACCTATAGGTTAAGCTGCTATGGATCTAGACCAACAGCAAGAGAAAACCACCTTGCAAAATGCCCAAAACTGGGGAACAAAAGAATGGCAGCCCAAAGGAGGCACTAGGAAACAAGGTAAACAAGTAAACAAGTGCTTTAGACTGGAAAGCCAGTCTATGCCCTCACCCCTTTATATATTGCTACAAAGTGTGCATAAACCAGGCCATGAGAAAGACATGAGGTAGCTGGTATACAGAGAACAATGCTAAATAAGGAAATAGGGAAAAGGAAAACTAAATAGGAACCAATGGCAAATAGAGAGTAATTAGTAAAAGAAAGCAAGGCAAAGATAAGGTATAATATCAGAGGGCTAGATCATAACATTAGAGAAAATCTAGGCTACAATAAGGTAAAAGGCAATGCTACATAAGGTGCAAAGGCTAGACCAGGCTAGATCTAATCTCATGGCATGATAAGATATAAGATAAGATAAGATCAAAGAAAGCGGTTAAAGATAGTAAATAGTATAAAAAACTTAGCTTAAAGTAAAATAAAAAATAGCCCCTAGCTAAGTAGTGCCAGTATATAATATAAACATCATTAGTAGACTTAACCCAGGAGTTTGTTCTGAAGCTCTCCCTCACTGTTATTCTGAATTCTAACAGTATCTTGCACCTAGAGTTTATTCCCCTCTAGCCTTTCTATAGCCTAGTAGCATGCTTGGCTTAGAAGATTCTTTCAGCATCCCCAGGATTAGGTCTGACAGTGAAGTGACTAGATTTCTATAAGTTAGGCATTAAGCAGTTTTGACAGTAATAAACAAGGTATTTATTATTATTGATCATGGTTTCTCTGACATAGTAGTATTAGTATAGAGAGGATTGAACCAAGTTTACAGTGGCTTAAAAAACTGTTCCAATTTTTGCATGTTTTGCACTAAATGCAATGGCTGTTAATAACTACTAATTATCATGCTAGGCTATAAGTATATGAAATGCAGTACTTGATCTTGGCTTTCTATTGGTCCAATGATCAAAGCATTTGGTTATGTTTTAGTAACATGGCAATCATATTAAAATGACAACTCATTGGAACAATTTTTTGACTTTGAATTTCCATTACATATATTGAACCCTGAATTGCTGTAAGATGATTATATATCTTAGGTAAGTAATATATTATATCACTCTTATGTCACTAATTAGCCTGCAGCATATATAAACCCTACTATCACAAATAAATTCCCTTTTTTCCATTATAAAATATCTTTCTGCTGCTTAAAGACATAATATTATCTCTCTTGCCTCTCTTGATCTTTTCTGTAGGAAAATCATCATGGTGGTTGTCCTTCAAAACTTTCTTCTATCAACAAGTATGCTATTGTTCAACAAATTCTTACTAAAAAGGCCAGTAATGTAGTTTAGGCCACTTATTTTATCAATTCTATTGTCAGCACTCCTATCTTCCCACAAACAATCAGGAATATCCTCAAGAAAGCTTCTCTAAAAGCTGTGATGAAGAAGAAAAAGCCTCTTCTCTCTGCTATTTATAAAAAAAGCAGGTTGGCCTTTGCTCTAAAATACCAGCATTGGACCATGAAGGACTGGAAGAGGGTGATTTGATCAAATAAGACTAAAATCAATAGGATTTGATTAGATAAACAAGAATATGTGTGGAAAAAGAAAGTAAAGGAAATATAAAATGGGATGGCTATTTATTGAACTTGTGCTTTGAATGCCTTGGTGGATACTTTTAAATTGTGCTTGAGCTACTGGCAAGGCTTTTATACTAGTGGCCCCAACTAGGCTAAATGAGGAAAAATACCTAAGATCTATATAAAGTATAGAGCTTAGATAACAAAGATGGAGCCAGTAATAGCCTTTATCTTATAGCAGACTAATGAAAGTGGACTAAATGTCAAGAGAGCAAGACTGGGGAAGTCCCAGCTTGCACTCCCTGCCTTATATATTGCCAGTGCCATACCTGAACAAGAGAATACTCTGAATATTAGAACTTAGCCTTAACCTAGGATTTTCTTGAATAAAAAGCTTGTTTACATGATTATGTGCTCTCCAGTCACATGACTGCAACTAGATCACATCACATGCTCAACAGTTCCCACAGTCACATGCTAGAGACTATTGTGTTCACTAGACATATAATAGGATAAGTTCTAAGAAGATCAAAGATATAGTTAAGTTTAAAGGAGAATTACTCATGATATGGGGCTGTATTGAATGGAATGACATGGGAGTTTTGAGTGAGGTTGAGGGAAGGATAGATGCTAAACAGTATGTGACAATTTTGAAGGAAGGATTGTTGCAGCACATGGAGAATTCTGGAATTTGTTTAGATAAAATCATTTTTAGCAAAATAATAATCCCAAGCATATCTCTAGAAGAGCTCAAATCTGGTTTAAGGAGCAAGATATCAAGCTTCTGGATTGGCCTGCTCAATATTCAGACCTTAATTCTATTAAACACACTTGGAGTTATTTAAAAAGATGTTTTTTAGGTTATAAAAGGGCATCTACAGGAGTTTATCAATTATGAGATAGGGTGGTGGTAGAGTGGGAAAGGATTTCTATGAAGAAGTGTCAATAATGGATAGAAATCATGTCTAGAAGGATTCAAGCAGTTATCAAGGCCAAGAAAGATTATACCAGGTACTAAATATCATATCCTATTTAAAGTCAAAAAACTGTTTCAATAAGTTGTTATTTTGATATAATTGCCATGTTACCAAAACATAACCAAATGCTTTGATCATTGGACCAATAGAAAGCCAAGAGCAAGTACTGCATTTCATATACTCATAGCCTAGCATGATAATTAGTAGTTATTGACAGCCATTGCATTTAGTGCAAAACATGCAAACATTGGGACAGTTTTTTGAGCCACTGTAACTATGCTTAACACTTCTCATCTTGCCTATTACTTATATTAAGCTATAATACAGCTCTCTGCTCCATCTCCATCCCCTTAGTAAATTAGAACACTAAATTATGCAAGAACATATCATATAAGATAAAGCCAAGTCTGAAATGGCTGTGGCTGTCCTATCCTTGAGTCTGAAGTGAACTGGTCCCAGTGGACGTCTTTGAACTAATAGCTGAGGTTTTATGCTAGTACCTCAGTGAACTAGGCAAGAAAAAGTAAAAGAAGAGTCAGGAACTTGTATAAAGCCTAGGGCTCAAGTATGCAAGACTGGAGAGTCCCAGCTTGCGCCAACCCTTTATATATGCTACAGTACAGTGCACGGACCATGTGAACTAGTCCTGCCCTAACTATGCTACAGTAAGCCAACCAATGGCAGAAAGGGAGCGAGTACCATAGCAGTTCCTCATGGGAACTGCCAGGTAATGATGTCATGGTCTAGGCTGTGACTTTAGTGACAGTGTGAAGAAGTGAAGGTGTGATAAAGTGAAAGTGTGAAATAGTGAAGAGGTGAAAAGATGAAAGTGTAAAAGGGTCCCATGGTCATGTAATGTGAAATTAAAAAGGTGATTATAACAAAGTCCTATTTGACCTAGAAAAACTCCTCCCAACCTTTTTTTGAAAAACCTTCAGACTTTCCTAGAAGTGTCTGAAGTTACATCTCCTCTCTTGTTTTGAGCCTTATTAGTGCACTCAAAGACTTGGAGTTTATTTCTGGTGTTTTTCCCCCCTTTGAATCTCTGAGTTTCTAATAGTATTTGTGAACTTGGAGCTTGATCTTTGTAGAAATCTTTGAGTTTTGACAACATTACTGTTAACACATGTATAGCAACTCTAAAAACTGGCCCAATGCCTAATCCCCATCTGGTGCATAAAGTGCACTACAATTATATAAACAAATGACACTTTGCTTTAATGGAATGTATTATAGTGGGAACCCTTGGCTACAACTTTGCTCTATACACCATGTAATTCTGTTTAGATGTCACCAAGATATGATCATTACAAGATGAACACTTTATTGGGCTGGTTTATGTACTTTTGATTTGTGAGGTATTATTAGTACTTGGTATAGCCTCCCTTTGCCTTGAGTACTGCTTGAACTCTCCTAGGCATGCTCTCAATCAATTTCTGATACTCTGCAACTGGTATCCTCTTTTACTCCATCTAAATTCTATTTCACAAACTCCTTTATATCCTTGGAAGGGGTTTTATACTCAGCAAGTCTTTTTTTAAGGACCATTAGAGATGTTCAATGGAGTTGAGGTTAGGAGACTATACAGGCCATATCATAGTTCTGAAATCCTGTTCTTTCAGCCACTTTCAGACCTTTTTGCAAGTATGCTTGGAGTTATTGTCCTGGTGAAAAATAGTATCAGAAGGATTAAGACCATAATACTGTATGGTTTCTAGCAGTTTATTCTTCAAAATTTGAAGATAAAGATTACTATTCATTCTATCATTTATCTTGGCAGCATAGCCAATTCCCTTCCAAGTCATATAGCCCCAAATCATCACAAAGCCTTTACCATGCTTAATGGTACTCTTCACCAGCCTATTACTAAGCCTCTCACCTGGCTTTTTCCACTCCCATTTCTTTCTATCTGACTCCAGGCAATTGATTTTGGTCTCATTAGACCATATCATGTTTTTTCAATCCTCTATAGTCCAGTCCTTGTAAGCATATGCAAAGTCTAACCAGACTTTGTAATTTTTTGGTAAAGAAAGAAATCATTTCAACTTGAAAACAGCTTTTATGCCACTTTTTTTCAAGTGCCAGCAAGTAGTATTGGGATGGAGAAATTAATTGGTGAGATCAAAGTGCTTTAGTTACTTGAATAGCATTCTCTGCTCTATAAGAGGAGATAAGGTAAATAGCATGGCAAATGTTGGTAGGAAAAAGCTTGGATGGACAACCACCAGTGGACTTTTAAAGGTCTGTGTCATATCTCATGCCACAAAGTTTACTCCATTTCATCTCCAGTGCAACTCTGGTTGCTTTTTATTTACTAGCTATATGTTATTTAGTTTCTTTTACCTCCATCTCTTTCTATCTAATAACACTTACAACTTCATAGTTATTTTGATCTTACTTTCTATTCCTTTTCCTTTTTCTCCTTACCTGTTTCTGTTACTCTTTAGTTTCATTTTAATATAACATTGTCAATGTTATTTCTAACATCTTCATTTGTATTCAGATTACATTGGCATCTGACTTTGTTTTTGAGACAACTTTTATCTCATCATCTTTTTTTCTTTAGATAATCTACTCATCTGAGGTATAAGTACTATAGCTCTGTATCTTGTACCTCAGTTTGAATATTAACTTAATTAAGTGTTCTCTTCTGCTGTTATGTATTCTCTCTCTACCTTGTGAGCAGGCTTTATACTCTTATATCTCTGTATCCAAGTCTCTATAACTTATTCTAACCCTCTGACCCTTTCTGCCCTCTTTCAAAATTTGGAGCACTAGAATTAGTGCAAAGGCATATCATATAAGGTAAAGCCAAGCTCTATTTAACTATTTCTCTGGAGCATTCCAGAGAAGATCCAGAGTGCACCTTAGTATTTAATAGTCTGGGCACTCTTGGAAAGACAGCCTTGATATAGTAGCATGTCCAATATCAAGCTGGGTAGCAATAATATGAGCTGAGTGGCCATGTTATATTCTACATTCTGAATCCTATTCCAATCCAGCTTGTACTTGGTTTTTCCACAATTAGTGAAATGGTGTCTTGCCATTCTGTTCTTATGTCTTGGTGCTGAACTGGTGAACACAACTAAAAGCAGGGGTTTGAACCAGACCCACTGTGAACTAGGCAAAAGGAAATAAGAAAAGAGTCAAGTACCTTGTATAAAGCCCTAGAGCTCAAGTGTACAAGATAGGGAAATCCCAGCTTGTGCCAGCCCTTTATATATAATACAGGAGTGCACACAGACCATGTACCTAAGGTCTGCCCTAAACTATGCTACAGTAAGCCCACCAATGGCATAAAAAGAGCAAGTATCTTAGTAATACCATATGATAACTGCCAGATAATGATGTTATGGTCTAGGCTGGTCTAAAGTGTGATATGTGAAGGTGTGAAGGTGTGAAATGGTAGGGGTTACCACAGTCACATGATGTGACATGTGAAGAGTCAAAGTGAAAAGTACAAAGTGGGTAAAAATAAAGAAAAGTGAAAATGAAATTATAACAATTAGTGCTTGCCAGTAGACTATACTAGTTTCTGATTCTTTTCCATCTAGCTCTGATCTTTCCACTACTACTCCATTTTACTCCAGTTGTGATTGTGCTTTCCCTGCACTAGCAACACTATAGCTACTCCAACCCTCTGTTTTATTTCTGCTCTATTCCATTTTTTAACTTTATCTCATTTTCAGTTATTTAGTACAACTTTATTTCTACCTTGTTCTTTTCAGATTATTCTGCTTTACCTCTGCACTCTCTTCTGCTCTTGTACCTTTCATGTTTCTGTTTTAACTCTCACATCTTCTTGCCATCTTTCAGTTTCAGACTGACATTAAAACAGCATCTACTGTCCTGCCTTGATACTTGGAACTACCTTGGTGGATGCTCCTATCCTATCCTTGATAACTGGTAGGGCTTTTATGCTAGTGGCCCCTAACTAGGTGAATAGAGAATGAATGAAACCTGGGCCCTTGTGTAAACCCTAGTTAGAAGCACTGAGTATTTAGCCTGTATAACCAGCCTATAGGTCAAGAGAGCAAGACTGGATTTCCCCCTGCTTGCACCCCCTGCCTTATATATTACCTGGGTCTGCACACAGACCAAGTACAGGGAGCCTACCCTAACCTATGCTATCTATGAACACCAATAGCACTACTGGCTCTATTAAATAGGAGAGATAACTGCATGAAGCAGATATAAGGAGTGAGGCAGTGGCCTCATGGATCAAGGGATAATATGGAAGAGGAACCACATCATAAGAATGTGGGAGAATGAAAGCACACTGATATTGATCTATGAAAGAGGCATGACCACCATAAGGCCAAGAAGATCCCATCTGGATCTCTGTCACAGATCAAATTCTAATCTAGATTATAAGATCAGATATCATTGGATACTGGATCTAGATCTCATCTGAGATCTGTCACATCATGTGACTGATACCTGGTGCAGGGGAATACTCTGATATTAGGACTTAGCCTTAGCCTAGGGTTATCCTTGTAAGGCAACTCATTTGCATAATCACATGCTTCTGGTCACATAACTATGCAACCATTTGCATTACATGCCCAACAGTTCCCATGGTCAGGTGCTGTGAACCATTATATTTGCTAGATGCATAACAAACATGCCTTAATGCTGTCATTGCTGACATCTCCATTCATCTTCAGGATGCATTCATATCTACCTTTACTTCTAACACAACTTTAGTCTTATCTTCTCTTTTTACTTAGATCTTTTTACTACTCCAGAACTATAAGTACTATAACTCCTGTATGGTACTGTAGTTCAAATATTGATGAAAAAACCCCTGTCTTGAGTTTGTTCTTACTCTAACCAAGCTTTCAAGCTCACCCTCTGAATCTCTAGTTTACTTTAGAGTAACTTCAGGCCTTAATGGAATTTTTAAGAAAATTCTAAGTACTTGTTCTTATTATGATTAGGCTTGATAATCCTTGTCTTGCCTGTCCTTAGTGTTAAGCCATAAGACTGCTCTTTTCTCTTTCTCTGACCTCTTCTATAAATCAGAACATCAAATTATGCAAGGATACATCATATAAGATAAAGCCAAGTTCCATTTAACCCAAGAAAAGCTCCCTTTGACCTTTCAGAATCTCCAGACTTCTTTAAAAGCTCCCAGAGCTATGCCCTTACCTACAGGTTGAGCATCATTAGTAGGCCTAATTCAGAAGTTTGTTCTGAAGCTTTTTCTTATTATTACTCTACTAATAGTATCTTGTACCTGGAGTTACACCCTCTAGCCTCCCTATAGCCTAGCAGCATGCTTGATTTAAAAGATATTTTAGCATCCCCAGGATTAAATATGACAGTGAAGCAACTAGGTTGCTATAAGGTATAACTCTAAGCAGTTTTAACAGGCCAGCATTAAGTTAAGCAAGAATAATAGCCTTTTGATTAGCTATAAAAGATCACATGATGATGAAAGTAGAGAATAAGAATGCATGAGAGTATTTTGAAACTCAGACATACTGTTTACATATGTATTTTTGTTTGCAACAACAAATATAGCTTGATATGATAGAAATTTCAACTTTCAAATCAAAAGTATATTGTTACAATTGGTCCTATTCTTTTTCCTTTTTATTCTAGCTTCTGACCTTCATGCATCTCAGACACTTTCTTGTTACATTCTGGAACATTCAGACTTCTTTCATTCCAGAACATTCTTTCAGTCAGCAGATATTACTCATAGCCTACTTTCATTGCATTCCATCTATTTCTACAAAGATCACTTACTCATTCTTAGTCACATACTCTGACTTATTCAACTGAGTCTGAATCTTACCATCTCTGTATAAGTAGCATACTTTCCTTCTCATGTTCCTTATTCTACTTCTGCCTTATTCTATCTTGCTTCCTCCAAAGCATTATCTGAACCTTTATTCCACCTTCACCAAGGAAGTCCTGCCTATGTCTATTGATGGCAGGCATCATACAAGAGTTCTTAACAAGTTCCAGCATTCTTGTCTTATTCCCAACCTTCACTAAAAGACTATAGTATTATGCATTCAAAGAGTGCCAAACCATAAATGCCAAACACCAGTGAGTAGACAGGGATAACAACAATAACAAGTGGGCTTTTAAGACTAGAGCCCCAAACTAGCTAAAGGAGAGGACTAAGCCTTGACCCATATAGGATATGAGCCACTCTGAAAGAAGACTAGGTTTGTAATGCTAGTGACAGAAGTGGTTAAGACTGGGTTGCCCCAAGTCCCTTCCTATCCCTTATATATTATCAGACTATGCACATGGACCATGTACATAAAAGGTAACTACCACTACTTGATCAATGGCAGTAAGTATGCATTATTCTATAGATAAGTAAGCATAGGGCAGAGAATAAGGAATGAGGCAGTGGCCTTGTGGATCAAGAGTATTAGAAGAGTACCACACCATGAGAATGTGGGAGAATGGAAGGGAAGCATACTTATAAGGTGAATATAAATATGGCCAGGCCACCATAAGGCTAAGGAGATTATTATCTAGATCTCTGCCACAGATCAATCCTAATCTAGATCTGTAAGATCAGATGTCATCATAATCAATCTAGATCTCATCTGAGATCTACCACATCACATGACCAATACTTATATGCAGGGAATTCTCTGAATAGAACCTAAACCCAAACCTAGGATTATTCTTGTTTTGACATTGAAGTCTCACAATCACATGTTGAGACCATCAGTGTTTGCTGAGTGCATAACACTACAGTGCCATCTTATATTTGCACCATCCTTAGTACCCAAGACTGACCACTGTCAAGCCTTTCCCATAGCTCAATATAGCCATAAATGTCTATATTAATCTCTACCTGGGCATAGTGTAATAAAAAAAGTAGCATATCTACTTGTGGCTACCATTACTGTAGTTCTGCCAATATTCCATCCAAAACCCCTTTATTTCTCAACACTCTCTGGGAAGAGTCTAGATCTCAACCTGCAAAGGACCCCATAGAATCTTCTGAAACAGAAGAACTCTCAACCCACCACCCTAGCTCCCTGGAAGATAATCTTTACAATATCTTCTTGGCTTTTATAGAATACCAAGAACAAGATTGTGCTCTTATGCACAAATTCTCTTTCTTTCCACAGATTCTTCAAGAACCTACTCCCCTCTTTCCTACTTCCATTTGCTGCTGCCCTCTCTTCTCTCTTCCTTTGAATTCTCTCCTCTCTTCCACAATGTTCAATACTTTCTCCCTACTAAGCCCACCATGTTATGGCTCCAGCCTAACATGGCAGTCGCACATGACTGTGGGAGTCTTCAGAGCATGTGATGCACTGGTCATGTGATCAGTTGCACGTGATTGTGCAAATGAGTTGCCTCATAAGGCAAACCCTAGGCTAAGGTCAGAGTTCTTTATATCAGAGTATATTCCTTCACCAGGTCTGGTCACATGATGTGGCAGATCTCTAGATGAGATCTGGATCTATCCGATGATATCTCCAATGGAGATTAGGATCTGATCTGTGGCAGAGATCCAAATGGGATCTCCTCAGCCTCCAGGCAGCCATGCCCTTTTTATAGAATCACCTGGTGCTTTTCTTCCATTCTCCTCCCCTTATCTGCAAGGCCACTGCCTCATTCCTCATTACCAATCCATGCCCACTATATCTATTTAGAGGTATAAGCACCTTATGCTATTGGTGATCTTAGATAGCACATATTAGAGTAGACTCCCTGTATATGGTCCATGCATGGACTTTGACAATATATAAGGCAGGGAGTATAAGCTGGGTAATCCCCAGTCTTGCTCTCTTGACCTCTTAGCTAGATCACAGTTTGATCTCTTATCCATTCCCGAGTAGGGAATTCACTTGAGCTCTTATCCACTGTGGTTGGGGTGTATACAAGAGTCCGGGATCTCACTCCCAAGGTTGCCTAGTTAGGAGCCACTAGCACAAAAGCTCCACAGTTTGAGTTCTAGGTCAAGGAGCGTCCACCAAGGAAGATCAAGTATCAAGGCAGGATGGCTAGTCAGCCATTTCACACCAAGCTTCACTTCAGTACTCTAGAGCACTTCAATGGTGACCACAACAAAGTAAAAGCCTGGCTGGACTTAGTCCAGTTTTACCATTTTGTTAATGCTGCAGTCTATAACTCAGATAAGAAAAAGATCATTTTCACCCTCTTATATATAATCAAATGCCCTGCCCTTTCTTGGGCCACCATCTACTGCAAAAAAAGTACTGCTGGAATGGCAGTCTTTATGGAATCCTTTAGTAGTTTTGTTAAGGCATTTGATGCCTTATTCAAGAGGCAAGACACTATTATATCCATAGTCTACTGGCTTACCAATATTCAGATACACCAAAACAAGAAAGATATGTGAACTCTCTTACTCACCAAATACACTGCAGAATTTCAGAACTATGTAGTTCTTGCCAATGTTATTCTAGGCCTGGGTAGGGACTAATATAGACCTTATGGCTACAGAGGGGCTAGGGATAAAACTTAATGGCAGTCAGTCTCAAATGCTAAGGATAGTGCAAGTGCAAAATGTCATCATGATCCCACAGTGAAGATTGGAAACAAGGCTAGAATGCTGGTGCTAGCCAAGGACAAAGGAGATGCTTTCCAATAATTGTTGCAAGCAGGACTCCCTTGGAAGAATGGGCAAAAAGTTTCAAAAATGTCTAAGAGGACAAGGCAGAATAAAGCAATGTTGAGGCAGAAGTAGCATAAGGAACATAAAAGAGAAAGTATGCTACTTATACTAAGAGAAATAAGGCTGGGACTTAGTTGAATGAGTCAGGATAAGTAACTAATGGTAACTAAGTGATTCATGTGAAAACAGATGAAATATAAAGAAAACAGAGCATGAGTAATATCTGCTGACAGAGAAGAATGTTCTGAAATAAAGAAAGTCTGAAGGTTCCAGAATGCAACAAGAAAGCATCAAAGACACACAAAGTCTGAAGCTAGGACAAGAGAAAAGGAAAAATAACAGACTGATCATAATATTATCCCCCCAATATATTCAATGATCCAGTTGAATGTTCAAAAGACCTAGAAGGAGGGGTCAGGGGAGCCTATGATGTTGCCCCAGCCAACCTCATCTATGATATTGTTAGCATCAGAGTAATAAGAAGGCAGAGGAGTGGGAGAGATGGGAAAGCCCAATGGTAGAAACTGTGTAAGTGCTCTGAGAAAGAGGATTCTTGGGTAAATTTGTGAAAGGAGCCATGAGAGCCAGAGAAAGAAAAGGACTGTCAAGGTAAAGGGTGGTAAAGCAGGCAGTGAGTCTAATTATGTCCTGGTCACCAATACAGGCATGTGGGGCATTGATAGTCCATGCAGTCCATGCAGTAATGTCCAAGGGCATGGCATTGAAAGCAGCCATTGCAGTGTCAGAAGTAAGAGAAGGAGAGAGAGGCATAACCATGGTGGCCAGTCCACCAATATTCTACTTGGATAATGGTGGCAATCTCCTTAGAGAAAAGAATAAGGACACAGATGGAAAAAAGGGAATGGTAGGTAGTGTGTTATGGCAAGCAATCAAAGACTAGTATTCAAAATAATCAATGTTAAATAGAAATTCCCCAAATTTGAGTTGGTAGGCCAAGTTATCTAAGACAAATGACATTTGGCAATGGATGGCCTCTAAGCTAATGTGAACAGCATTGGTGTTGACTTCCATGGTGCAGTGAAGAGGAGTGGACATAAGGTAAATACATTCCACCTGATGATAGAGGATATAAAGGGCCCACAACAGAAAGTTCATATTAAGGTGGAATCCAAATGGAAAGAGATAGATGGGAATTGAATATAAAGGAGTGGGTGAGAGTAAAGTATTCTGGGAAATGATTTCCAGGGTGAAGGGCATGTGCAGTAATAAAAAGGTCTATGGCAGTGATGGCATGTGATTTCTCAAGGCATAGAGCAAAGGAATTGATAATAAGTGGGGGGTAAGTGGCACAGAGGCCTAAAGGATATGGGAATCAGGCTGGATTGGGTATTGGCAAGAGAAATGGATTCTGGGTCTAAGGGGACATGAGGGGGAGATTATGAGGTCCTTAGTGTGTAAAAATTTTATAAGGAAAGCTTAGGGAAAAGAAACAGAGAAGAGGTTAGCAGATATTTCTATAGTATTATTAGAGGCAATATGAGCATGGACTGGGAATGATTGATGAACTAGAGTAGGTGGGGCAGTAAAAGCAGAGGCTGGAGTGGAGAAAGTGGAAGTGGAATCTATGGTGAAGTTGGAAATGGAGCAGGAATGGTAGATAAAGTTATAAGACATGGCTAGCAGCTGGGTTTCTTGGGCTTTGAGGGGTACTGTGGTGGTTTGTGAGGTCATGGGGGAGTTGAGAAAGGAGGGAAGAGAGTGTGGTGATGTTTATATGCCTTGACAAGTTCAGAGGCATTGCAAAGATTGAACTCAGGTTCCCATAAGTCTTCTTTAGCTGAGTAATTCTTCCATCAGATCAGGAAGGAACAGGAGAAAGGCAAGCCATGATGTTTTAATATCTATTCAACTTCATATTCTTCTTGACCTTCTATAAGGTCCAGGGGTAGGGTAGAAAAATTGCTTCTATGAATGTCATTTTCATAATAGAGTAATAATAGAGAAGCATAAAAGACTGAGTGGATTTTCCAGAAAGTGGGGAGACAAAGGCAATACATAATGGGGGGCAATACCTCTGTGATTATGAAGTGACCTTTATGTTTGAGTATGAACTTGGGGTGGGTAACAGATTATTTGAGGTTTCTGGCTTTAAGCCAGACTTTAGACTCTTTGGTAAAAGGGGTAAACTTGAAGCAAATGTGGAATGCCATAGTTTGGTGAGCAAGATCATGGGCCACAAGGGTCTCATCTCTAGCTGCTGTCAGATTCTTTAGTCTGTCAGCAAGGTTGACATAAGAATCTCAGGGATTATCAAGGGAAGGGCATGTGGTTCATATCCTGTAATGGCTGACTAGCCATTCTGTCCTTGGTTCTTGAGTCTTCCTTGGTGAGTGCCTCATGTCTGATCTGCTAGGGCTTTTGGCTAGTGGCCCCTAACTAGGCTGTTATAAAGAAAGCTAAGATGGTTCTGTATAAAGCCTAGAGGGCTCAGCAACCAAATGAGTACTGCCCCAGAGAGCTAAGGTGGATCCCCCTCTTGGGGATGGACTGAAGATCTGAGTTCCCCCTTGTATAAACCCAGTAAAGGTCAAGAGAGTAAGACTGGGGAATACCTGATCTCAGCCCCTGCCTTATATATTGCCAGGGTCCATGCATGGACCAACTACATAAGGCCTACCCTAAGTCTATGCTATCTGTGGACACCAATAGTGTAAGTAGCTTAATCCATAATAGATATATGAAGGAGAATGCATGGATCAGAGATGAAGAGTGAGGCAGTGGCCTTGCAGATCTAATGTAAGGGAATGGAAGAGAAGTACTGCCACACCATGAGGATATGGGTGGAATGGAAGGAAAGTGCACCGATCCAATCTATGAATACAGCATGGCAACCATGAGGCCTCGGAGATCCTTTGGATCTCTGCCATGATCTCATCTAGAGATCTGCCACATCACATGACTAAACCTGTGCAGGGGAATGTCTGTCCAAGATACTAAAATAATGAGAATGTAACCTTAGCCTAGGGTTTCCTTATAAGGCATATGGTTCCCACGGTCACGTGAGACCGTCATGTTAGGCTGGCGCCATAACATATCCCATTATAAGATAGAATGGTAATTGATTAGTAATAGAGTAGAAGTGGAGGTTGTGAATGAGTTCTGTATGGGAGATTTGCTCTGCCCACTTAAAGGGATTTGCTCCATAGAAAATGTGGAGATAGATTTCAAGTTCCTGGTTGACTTGTTTAGTTTTCCCATCTGATTGGAAATGGTATGCAGCAGAAAGGGAGAGGTTATAGTTGAGGAGTTTACCAAGCTTCTTGGTGAAGGCAGAGGCAAATTGGAGGCCTCAGTCTAAGATAATCTTGTTGTAAGGACTGAATTAAAGGTAGATTTTGTAAAAAAAAGAGGGTAACAATACTCTTAGCAGTAGTAGTTTTCTTGGTGGGGCATAGAACTACCCCCTTTATAAGCCTGTAGTCAATAATGACCAACAGGGAATCATAACTGTTAGAGAAAGGAAGGTCAGTGATTAGATCACAGAAGACCATTTGAAAGGGGCAGGTGGCAGTGGAATGAACAGGGAAGAGGGCCAGGGCAGATGGGTGGGTATTAATTTTGTTTTGCTGACAGGTGGTGCAACTTTCAACAAAGTGACAGGTGTAAGTTGTTATGCTACAAGACTTTAAGCAACTATATCTATAGCCTTGATGTGTACTCCTGCTGCTGTTAGGGGTTCTGCTGAAGCCTAGTCTTTGAACTAGAGGCTAGGAGAACTAGGCAAGAGGAATATTAAGTCAAGGAACTTGTGAAAACCTTAGAGGTTCAAGTGCACAAGACTGGAGACTCCAGCTTGGACTTGGACCTTTTTTATACTATTGCATCTTGAGCATGGATCAAAAGAGCATGCCCTGCCCTACAGTAGTGTACAGTAAGCTACCCAATGGCAGAAAGAGAGTGAGAGTCTAGAAATACATGAGAAAAACAGGTGGTATAAGATTATAGGCTAGATTAATCTAGATCTAGTGAAGTGTGAAGGGGTGAAGGTGTGAAATGTGAAATAGTGAAGGGGTGACATGGTCATGTGATGTGAACATGTGAAGAGTTAGAGGAAAATGCAACAGGGTAAAAAATGAAATAAAAGGGAAAATGTGCATTATAACATAAGTGGCCATGTCAGGTCATTAAAACTTGGTTTTGACAAGTTGAAGAGTTTTGAGGTAGCTAGGGTGACCAGTGAGGGAGTGGTCATAACAATAATGGAGCTATATCTGCCACTTTGTTAAAGGTTATCCCATCTGTTAACAAAACAAAGTTAACACTTACTTCTTTACTTCCACTCTCTTTTCAATTCAGTCTACTGCCACTTACCCCTTTCTGATGGTCTCTTGTGATCCAATCACTGACCTTCTCCTCTTCAACAGTTTTAATTTCCTCTTGGTCATGGTCAACCATGTGTTATGTAACTAGCAAATACAATGGTCTCTAGCATGTGACCATGGGAACTATTAAGCATGTAATACAATCTAGTTGCAGTCATGTGACTGGAGAGCACATGATCATTTGAACAAGTAGCCTTATCAAGAAGATCCTAGGCTAAGTGTTATGACTCTAAAGATCAGAGACTACACCTAGACGATGACTGAGGAGGAGGAACACTGGAGAACTAAACTTGAGGAGGCTCTGGAGTGGAGCAACCAAGAAGGAACTATGCAATGATGATGACGAGGAGAACACGTAAAAGACTCGAACTCGGGACTTCCTAGAACTGCCTTTCCTTGAAGGGCCTGATCTTCTGAGAAGAGCTTAACCTGGTAAGCCTAATGCCTGATGCTACAAAGTGATAAAGTCTGAGGGACTTTAGCACTATGAGCCGGCCTTTATATACTACTCTAAATGGTGCATGGACCATGTACATCCGTGTCTACCCTGAAGCAGTACAGTAAGCCGACCAATAGCATATAGTGAGCAATCTCGTGTAGGCCGTAAGGATAAAGCATGGGGCGGATATGAATGGAGGTGGGGAATGGAAGAGAAGGGTCATGGACACAGTGAGGACGGGGATCTCAATCCACAGATGAGATCACCTTGGCAGATCCATCAGATCCATGGAGATGACCAGATCCAAAATCGGGGAGATCCAGGGACAATCCAGGGAAGATTCCTAGATAGCCTTGTGGCCACTAACCTTAGAAGTACTCATATAGTATAACCAGATCCTAAGCTAGGGTTTAGCCTGATAAGGGTTGGGATTCCCATGATCACATGAAAATGAAAGTGGTCGTTGCATGGTTTGCAACACTAAGATTAAGTCCATATATTTCAGAGTATTTCTCTTTATAGGTATTAGTCATATAATATGGCAGATCTCAGATAAGATCCAGGTACAGTTCCTGATGAAATCTGATCTTATAATCTAGATAGAATATCTGATCTGTGACAGAGATCCAGATTGAATCTCCTTGACCTTGCTGCTGCCATGTCTTTTCCATCTCCACTAATTCTATGTGCTTTCCTTTTATTTTCCTATATCCTCATGGTATGGCTTCTCTTCTCTTCTATTTTCCTTGATTCATGAGGCCACTGCCTCACTTCTTAATATTTGCCCCATGCTTTTCCCTTACTTATTTAATAGTATGCACTTACTGCTATTAGTGGTCACAGATAGTAGTAGCTTAGGGTAGGTTTACTATACATGGTCTGTGCATCTTTCTGAGCAATAAATAAGGCCAAGAGTGCAAGCTGGAATTCTCCAGTCTTGTTCACTTGGTCAGTTAGTGTCAAAACTGCTTAATATTATAACTTATGGTCACCTAGTTGCTTTACTATCAGATCTAATCCTAGGAATGCTGTTAAAACTGCTTAACATTATGACTTATGGCTATCTAGTTGCTTTACTGTCAGACCTAATTCTGGGGGTGCTGAAAGATCTTTTAAGCCAAGCATGCTACTAGGCTGAAGAGAGACTAGAGGAAGTAACTCTAGGTGCAAGATACTATTAGGATTCAGAATAACAATAAGAGAGAGCTTTAGAACAAACCTCTAGGTTAAGTCTACTAATGGTGCTTAATCTATAGGTAAGGGCATAGCTCCAGGGGCTTCTAAAAAAGTTCAGAGATTCTAAAAGGTTAAAGGAAGCTTTCCTTGGGTTGGACAGGACTTGGCTTTATCTTATGTGGTATGTCCTTGCATAATCTAATGTTCCAATTTATACAGAGGTCAGAGAGAGAAAGAAGAGTGGTCTCATGGCTTAACATGAAGGACAGGCAAGACAAGAATTGTCAAGCCTAGTCATAATGAGAACAAGCCCTTAGAATTTCCTTAAAAATTCCATCAAGGCCTAGAGTTACTCTGAAATAAACCAGAGGTTCAGAGAGTGAGCTTGAAAGCTTATTAAAAGTGAGAACAAACTCAAGACAGGGGTGTTTTTGTTGATACTCAAACTACAGTACCATATAGAAGTTATAGTACTTATAGTTCTGAAGTAGCAAAAAGATCTAAGCAAAAAGAAAAGATGAAACTGGAGTTGTCTTAAAAGTAAGGAAAGGTGCCAATATATTTCAAAGATGAATGGATATGTTAGCAATAACAGTGCCAAGGCATGTCAGTTTGAAACTGAAAGGTGGTGAGGAGATATTAGAGGCAAAAATAGAAATGTAATAGAAACAAGAGTAAAAGAGAGTGTAAAGGTAAAGCAGAATAGTCTGGAGGGGATAAGATAGAAATGAAGTTGTACTAAATAACTGAAAATAAGACAAAGCTAAAAACAGAATAGAGCAGAAATAAGATGGAGGGTTGAAGCAGCTGTAGTATCACTAGTGCAGGGAAAGCACAAGCACAACTGGAGTGGAATGAAGTA
>JBBPJW010000900.1:0-18786 GCA_038088935.1 Pulveroboletus aff. viridisquamosus
CCCTTGCACAAGGTATTGGTCACATGATGTGGCAGATCTCAGATGAGATCCAGATCTTCTGATGACATCTGATCTTACAATCTAGATTAGGATCTGATCTGTGGCAGAGATCCAGATTGGATCTCCTTGGCCTCTAGGCAGCCTTGCTTCATTCATTGATCTATTCCTGTGTGCTTCCATTCTCCCACATCCTCATGGTGTGGTTCCTCTTCCATTCTAATCCCTTGATCCATGAGGCCACTGCCTCACTCCTCATTGATGCCCCATGTTCTTCTTCATCTATCTATTTAGAGGCAAGAGCTACTTTAGCTATTGGTGACCACAGATAGCACTATTTAGGGTAGACCCTTTGTACTTGGTCTGTGCACAGATCCTGACAATATATAAGGCAGGGGGTGCAAGCTGAGATTTCCTCAGTCTTGCTCTCTTGACCTCTTGGCTAGTTATACAAACTGAACTCTCAGATCTGCTGGCCTATCGGTTTATACAAGAGTAGTGGTCTCATCCATTCACTATTGCCTAGTTCAAGGCCACTAGCATAAAAGCCTCAGCAGTCATCAAGGAGAGATTAGGAGCATCCACCAAGGAAGAACTCAAGTATCAAAGAGCAATAGGTAGTTCCCATTTCAATAGAAATCACTGCTAACCCTTTTCCCATTTTCTCCCCTTAAATCTCCCTTATAGAACTCTACTTACAGATAACCTTGTAATCCTCTCCTCTTATGACCCCTCTGATCCAGAATCCACATTCCTCACTAATATCCAGTCCAGATCTATTTTTATTTTTTCTTCTGACCTCTGCTTCTCATTCCCTCCCTATGTTATTCCTGCCTTAGCCCTTCACCTTATTGACCCATGCCCTATTACTGCAGTCAACCTCCCAATCACTGCCCATGCCCTTCAACCCAGTAACCTCTTTCTAGAATATTTTACCCTTACACATATCTTTATCTTCAACTACTGGCTATTTTTTTCTATCAGATCCCATCTAGACATGAATTTCCCCCTATGGGCACTGTATATACTCTATTACCAGGTTAAATGCATTTACCTCATGTCATCTCTTTTTTATCATTTGAACATAAGTTATTTATCTCACGCACTTATGCCCCTTCCACTACTTTCTCCTTTCCCTTAGCCTCTTTTGCCCCTCTGTTATCAGAGGAACTTGCCACCATCACATGCATAGAACACTGGTGGACTGGCTACCATAATCATGCTCCTCTTTTCTTCTTCTATTCCCATTATTATAATGGCTGCTTTCAGTGCCATACCCTTGGGCATTAACACATGGACTGCTCCATCTACCAATGCCCTACCTGCTTATAATGAAGATCTGGCTATAACCAGGCTTACTATTTACTTTACCACTCTTTATCTCACTACTCCTCTTTCTTTACCTCTAGCTCCCATGGCTTCTCCTGTGGCTTCTCTCATGGATCCTCTCAGAGGTTCTTTCATTCTTATTACTCACATGGCTCCTATCACTGTGCTTCCTTATCTCTCCCACTTCCTCTGCCTTTCTATTATACTAATGATAGTAACAATATTATTGATTCTGTTGGCTGGGCCAACATTACTGGATCACTGACCCTTTTCTTCTAATGTTTTGGATTATTCAACTGGGTCATTGAATATACTGGGGAGGTAATGTTATGATTGGTCCCTTTATTTTTCTTTTTCATTCTAACTTTAGACTTTGCACATTTTTAACACTTTCTTGTTACATTTTAAAACCTTCAAGCTTCCTTCATTTCAGAACATTCTCTTGATCAGCAGATTTTAACTGAGTCTAAATCTTATTGTTATGATGCTTTTTTTTTTTTGATCACATGACTTTATTTTATCTTCATCATGTGGTTATCTAATCTTTTATCTTATCTAGTCATGTGATGGGTCATGAGACTCAGGGCATAGGATTAGCCTCATGCCTAGACTATGGTTGCTTCTTTTTCATTTCTGTTTCTTCTCTTTCATTTGAGAAGCTGGACCCTTGATGGTTCCCAGAATAGCTTCTCTTCTTTTTGATCCCCATGCCACATATATGGGAAGATTCCCATCAGGGATCTGGTCTGTGCACACTATCTGTAGCTATATAAGCTGTAGCCTTAGCATCTCAAAGCCCTCAGCTTTGAGCACTTGTAAATCTACTCATGTTAACTTGAAGACTCTCTCCTTTTCTTCTTGAGTATTTGGCACTACAATCTTGTGGTGCATAACACTTATCCACCTAGTATAAGTAGTATATCCTCTTTCTCATGTTTCTTATACTACTTCTGCCTTATTTAATCTTGCTTTCTCCAAGCATTATCTGAACCTTGCCCCACCCTCACCAAGGGAGTCTTACTTGCATCCTTTAACAGCAGGCACCATACAAGAGTCTTTAACAAACCCAGTATCCTTGTCTTATCTCCAATCTTCACTAAGGGACTATAGTGTCATCCTGCATTTGCACCATTATTAGCACCTGAGGCTGACCACTATCAAGCCTCTTTCTTAGCCATTCATAGCCATAAGGTCTATGTTAGTCCCTATCTAGGTCTAACATAATATATATCATGGAGAAGCAGATTATCAAACAAGAAAAAGGAGATAAAACAGGAGTTGTTACAGAAGTGAAAGCAGGTATCAGTGCAACCTGGAAATGAATGGAGATGTCAGATATAACACTAACAATATTATGCCAGGATAAAACTAAATGATAAAACTGAAACACACAGGCAATGTATTAATCTGAAAAGGAATAAAAACTGCTATTTCTATTCTAATGGGTGCTTTAATAACTAGAGTTGACTCTAACTAGATCAACTAGAACTAGGCAAGAGAAAAATGATATGAATCAAGTAACTTGTATAAAGTGGTAAAGCTTAAGTACACAAGACTGGGAAAATCCAGGCTATGGACTAAGCCTTTATATACTGTACAAGGATGCACATGTTACATGACTAGTGAACATGATGGTTTACAGCACATGACCATGAGAACTGTTGAGCACATGATGTAAATGGTTGCATAGTCATATGACCAGGAGCACATGATTGTGCAAACAAGTTGCCTTATAAGGATAACCCTAGGCTAAGGCTAAGTCCTTTATATTAGAGTATTTCCCTGCACAAGGTATCAGTCACATGATGTGGCAGATCTCAGATGAGATCTAGATCCAGTATCCAATAATATCTGATCTTGTGATCTAGATTAGGATCTGCAACTGTGGCAGAGATTCAGATGGGATCTCCTCAGCCTCAAAGTGGCCATGCCATATTCATATCTAAAAACCTGTGCACTTCCATTCTCCCACATCCTCATGGTGTGGTTTCTCTTCCATTTTTATCTCTTGATCCATAAGGTTACTGCCTTACTCCTTATTCCCACCCCATGTATTCTTCTCATTTACTATAGAGCCAGTTATGCTATTGGTGACCATAGATAGTGTAGATTTAGGGTAGGCCTCCTGTACTTGGTCTGTGCACAAGCACTGGCAATATATAAGACAGGGGGTGCAAGCTGGAAAAACTCAGTCTTGCTCTCTTAACCCCTAGGCTGGTTATACAGGCTAGTTTGCTAGTGCTGCTGGCTATAAGATTTATACAAGGGCCCAGGTCTTATCAATTTCTTTTATTTGCCTAGTTAGAGGCCACTAGCACAAAAGCCCTATTAGCTTTCCAGGATTGAAACAGCTATCTCTTAACCGTTGCTGAAAACGTCAAATCATCCTAGTGATCACTAACTAACTTCAAGAGACTGGGTTTTATGCTAGACCCCAGCAGAACTAGGCAAGAGGAAGTATAGAAAGGGTCAAGGACTTGTATAAAGTCAAAGGCTCAAGTGCACAAGACTGGGAGATTTCCAGCTTGAACCAGCCTCTATATATATGCTACAAAGAAGTGCACGGACCATGTAAATAGCTCCAGCCCTAAATATGCTACAGTCAGCCAACCAATGACAATAAAGAAGTGAGTACCTTAACAGTTCCATGAGGAAACTGCCAGGCAATGATGTCATGGTCTAGACTGTGATATGTGAAAGAGTGAAGATGTGAAGGAGTGAAATGTGAAAATGTGAAGAGGTGAAGAAGTGAAAAGGTGAAAGAGTAAAGGTGTCCCACGGTCACATGATGAGAAAAGTGAAAAGTGATTATAACAAGGATAGACTAGAAGTGTCTATCAAGGTTGTTTCAAGATACAAGGCAGGACAGCTAGGAATTGCCATTTCAGCACACAGACCATGTAGATCTGGCTTACTCTAAACTACTGCTTAGTCAGCCAATCAATGATAAAAAAGAGATATTATAGTCTAAACCAGTTTAGACTGTGAATATATAAGGTGGTGAAATGGTGAATATGTGAAATGTAAAGGGTTCTCAGGGTCATGTGATGTGAATTGTGAAGAGTCAGAGTAAAAAGTGAAAAGATGGTAAAAATGAAAAAAAAAAATTATAACAGAAACTAATAAAGAATAAAGAATAGATGAGAAGGGCAAGGAACAGGAAATGAGGCCAGACAAACTACAGAGTTGTGTCAGAAGGACACAGAAGTATGTATGAGAAATTGTGAGTATTATTAGATAGATAGAAAAGAAAAAAAAAAAAAAAAAAAGGAAACTAACAGGCATGTAGCTTAAGAATAATCCCCAACCAGAGTTGCATTGGAGATGTTGTGAAGTGGACATGGTGGTCCAGAATATAATAGTGACTACAAGTATCCTATGGTATTCTGCAGTTTTAACAGTACTTAAGGCAAGAGAAGGCTATATCAAGTACTAATAATATTCCTCAAATGAAACATATAAACTAGCCCAATGAGGTGCATATCTTGCAATGATCATATCTTCACAGCATCTGAATGAGGTTATGTGACATTTAGAGCAAAGATATAATCAAGAGTTCAGACTACAATAAATTCCACCAATATAAAGTGTAATTTGTGTTGTAATTTTGACAGGCATGCACTAGACTTCCATTTATAGTAAAAGTTACATAATCTTAGAGTGTACATTTCATACCATTTTCTAGTTTATGTTCCTCAGAAATCTACTGATGGGTAAGTCCTATCTTTATAGCCATTCTACTGTACTAAACTATTGAAAGGATGTGTTGTGCAGAGGTTAAGTGAACTATGAGAACCTCAGTAGATGTCAAGCTACTGGTATTAGTGTAACTACCTATGAGAACTAAGATAGTTTAGTACAGTAGAAATACCTATAAAATAGGGCTTACCCTCAGTAGATGTTAAGCTACTGAGGAACATAAACTAGAAAATGGTACGAAATGTACGCTCTAAGCTTATGTAACTTTTACCATAAAAGGAATGCTAATGTGTGCTGGTCAAAATTACAACATAAACTACCATAGTTCTTATAGGTAGTTACACTAATATTAGTAGCTTGACATCTACTGAGGTTCTCATAGTTCACTTAACCTCTGCACAACACCCCTTTCAACAATTTGTTCATGTGATTATGGCACACTCCACACACCAGACTGAGGTTAGGCATTGCACTAGTTGTTGGAGTCACTGTAGTATGGATGCTATCCATGTTACCCTATTGGACACCCCCTTCCGATTTACATGAAACTATGATCTTTCTAGCCACTATGTTTTCCCATAGCTATTCTATCAACAGATGATCAATTACATGTCAATTTGGTTGGCCGAATGGCAGACCACACATTGACGAGCATACAAAACACCATGTTATTTCTTAGAACATCCAAGACGACACCAAAATAAATCCATCATCATGAGGGGCGAGAAGAAATGGCAGTGTGACTAAGGTTAACAAGGTCTGTACGTGACTATCTCTCAAGAATCGATACAATACGATAATCCTGAGAGGTTCTGGGCATGGTCTCACGGCTAGGTCTATGGACAGACAAAATCGCGTTTGTCGTCCTGTCCAGTGCTTGAGGTGGATGCATCCTCACAGCTAGCTGCGAGGCGCAATACCACCCCTGCGACCACAGCTAAGATAAGTGTAAACCAGGGTAACACCGCCAACAACCTCACTAAAACACATGAAGCGTCGTCAGCCAGTGTACCCAACAGGGCCATTCTGAGCCAAAGGAAAATCAAAACGCACAGAAGTCAACATCTCGATACGCATATGTGAGACCAAGATGTTTTGCAAGATGTTGAACAACAGGCTCTGGGACGAGCTGGCCACGGAAGTTGATGGTGATCTGCGCCGACCGATTGGCAAAAAAGTAATCGTAGGGTACAAGCGTTACAAACAGCCATGCGGCGCAAAGAAGGAGGACCCAGGATTGGATTCGGAGGGAAGACGATTCGTACTTGGTGGGATGCCACGTGAGCGCACAGAAAATACAAGAGAGGATAGCAAGAAGGGCACAGATAGTAGTGATGACTGCGCCCGTGGCGAACACATCTATGGGACAACGTTAGCATGCAACGTCAGTCCAGGCGGATGTTGGCTGCTACCATGGATGCCAATATCGATGATACCATGAGGAACCACTAGTTGGTTAATGTAAGTCCGTTGCTGGTTCGCTCTGGTGTCACGGGTCAGTACTACGGGTACATAGGCTTGCAATGGCGCACTTGAACAAGGCACTCAACCCGACGGAAAAGCCAATCGCGGCAAAAGCAGAAGAAAGGAACAAGCAGCATCGTCTCTCGACTTCAAGAGGCCTCAAGGAAGGCATGACCCAATGAAGCCAAACCAAAGACGAAGGCCGAGGGAACAGTTACTGAGGATTTTATAGACAACCTCATCTTCCGGGGCAGTCGGCGACGTAGGAAACCGCGATGCTATATTTGCTATTCCAGTGGTCCTGGAAGAAACTAATGGCCCAGAGCCCAAGTCATGAGAAAGGCGGATCGCGATGACAAGACTGATTCGCAATGATAACGTCCGCCAGTGCAAGTCTGGTTAGACCCATCCCGAGAGCTCGGTGCAACGATGAAGCCGCCTGTGAAGCAAGGGCAAAACGCAGAGCATGCGATAGGCGACCGGCCCCTTGTAGTATTACGGATGGTGAAGCTTGGGGCGGGCTTTCTTTGTCGTTTGCAACATGATTCTATGAACCGGGCTAGAATGGAAGGTCAAGAGCCAGACGCAAACAAGGAAGAGGTCATACACTCGACAATTTATGTAAACAGTCCATCGATTCTTACCATTCACTACCGAATATCGATTGACGGTACCTCGTGTTTTGCATCGCGTTTCCAGGTCTAGAATCGCATCTGAACGAGGCACTTGTCGTTCCTAAGGACGAGTGGTACAGATCAGGCGGCCGCCTGCCTCCGTTAACCGCTGTTCTTGCAGGCTGTTACAACTACCTCCCTGGCAACTTGAGGCTGACCCGGAGGACGACTCTGGAGCGCTCACAATACGATGGCGAAAGCGCAGTACAAAGAGTCATCGCTCTCCAGAATGAATGTAGAATATATGGTTTGATGTCGCGCGCGGATACCACTGTGTATCAACGACACAGGCAGCACAGCGATGGTAATTTTTTTTTTCTTTCCATGCAGCTACGTTCATCACAAACACCACCCCAATTTAAGTAGATGGAGAATCATACCCTTGTATACAGACGCTGCATCCCTTGTTTGCACTTGGTCGCATCTGAGTGTTGACGCTGGTATGATGAACACCACACACCAATCATAGCGTTCAGTATGAACACTCGTAGGGCGCTACTGTCGTACCTGTTCCGGGAACGCATACCGACCGCTTCCAGCCTACGCCTCACTATAACGTTCATTCTGATCTTCTGCAAACATCCCCACCGACTCCCAGTAACCCACCCACCGCTCCGCATCCACAGCCAGTTCGAGTGGATCTAGATGACCCATCGTCCCGCTCACCCGCCGTGAAGCGAAAACACCAAGGGAAAAAAAAGGCCATTAGCCAGCTAATGTCATCAAATGACCCGTGTAGCGCAACTGACAACACGTCAGGCATCCTCATTCGTGTTAACCACGCGCTTTTCTGTCTTTCTACCCTGCGAATGAATGGGATCGAAGAGAGGGGGATTCAGCACTTTGTCTCTGTTCGACCACGCTCGACTTAAATGGCTACTTGAGCGCTTTTCCAATGCCGATGTCCCCGCGGCTCAACAGGGAGGTGAGCAAATAATAGCCCAGCTCACCCGTCGAACCAGTCAACAAAACAACACGACAGCTGTGATTGTACCTGACCGGGCAGTGTCTCCTTGTCCATCATCTCGAATCCGACGATCAAAACCGGTCGAGGATTTGACAATCATATCCTCAATATTCGGTTTAGATTCCGGGGCAGAAGAAGGGACATCATCATTTCCGGTCAAAAGCTGATTTGAATGTTTGTCAGGGAGACGAAGCGTTGGGTACGTGAAAATAACGCTCTGGGTGACCCGAGACGCTGCTATTCGGATCTCCTCGCGGGGAGACGCGTCAGCGAGACGATAATGCAATTCTTGAGAAATCGAGGACAAGCTGCGTATGTGGTTCAGTCAAGATCACAGGATGGAGGTAGGGGCGAGCAGACCTATCAAATCCCTGCCTAAATACGATCGTCGTAACACCCATGGGTTTTCCAGTGTCTACGGCCGTCGCATATACCATCAACCAATTTTCAACTTCAAATTGAGACCAGGTGGAAGACAGCGGGACATCGATATCAGCGTCAAAACTCACTTGCATGGACGCACACCTATGTGATTTCTGTTACAGAATGGACGGGGATGAAACATAAAGGAACTTCGCACTAACAGCGTATCGATTTCCAACTGATACAACACCATCGTCGCCTTCTTGATGATTGTACCCTCCCAGCGCGCAACATGGATTTCTCATCACCATGATCATCTCATTGAAAGTCCGGCTGAACGCTAGCGCCACCTCGTTAGCTTCCTCTACCTCCCGCCTAACAAGCGGTGTCAGCCCAGGTTTGTACGATGAGCAAGGAAACAAATTGGATGAGACGCCAGATCTTATTGCTGAAGATCCCGCAGACATGTTCGTCGTCCGTGGTGTCTATCTCATGTTATGGCCGAGTCTTCATGAGGAGACCCTGTTTGAACGGCCATACACCCAAAGTCCTAATGTGCTATCTCTACACTCCGCGTGTTATCGAGAGAGAATCCCGCACCTTGAAGTCAGCTAAAAAGATATGACATGTAGCAGGAGTCCTACAATAGATCCACATTCGGTGACCTTAACATCCGCTGAATGCCGGCTCAATGGTCATCGTGATACCCACTAGTTGGGATGCGAATAAGAGTAAGCGCCAGTGACACGAGGTGACTGCGCAACGAATATGAAAGTACGGCTCTTCCACACCACGATTCCCAATCTCAATGCTTCACTTGACACTCCAAAACAGACGGGCATAGATTATGTGGAAGATACTTCCAAGAGGGAACAGTGCATGGCAATTCCCAGAATTATTGTATAACACTGATGATCTAGCCAGAATGTATGATGGTACTTGATACTGGCCATTCTGGTGTATGTGCAGTCACTTTCCACCTTAATGGAATGCATTTATTGAGTGGGAGTGCCGATGGGATTCGACGATGGCAAATTACTGATGGTCGATAGGTGGGAAGGCAACTGGGGATGGACATGAATGACATTTTTGTGTCGAGCAACCACCAGTGAACAGCATGCGGAACTACTCAAGGGGCAAGTGTATGAGACGGTGTCGGGAAAGGGCCGTAGAGGTGGAGAATGGAAAGAATGTGACTGCGGTGGACGTCTCACCCAACGCTGCTACATTTGCCACTGGTACTGGAGGAGGAGCATCGTCACTGGCAGCAGATTGGTCGGCCCACTCCACCACGAGAATACTATTGCTGGAGTTAAATTTCCCCCAATGGAGAATACCTCACTACCGTCTGCAATAGTTCCGTTCGGATCTTTGACAGCTGCAACGGTGACCAACTAAATGCCTTCGTCGCCAATATATCTGGATGGATCGCAATCACTCCCCTCGCATGGTCGAACAGTGGCCAACAAATTTTTGCAGCATGTCACAATAATGTTATCACTGCTTTTGACGGGTCCACTGGGTCCGTACTGGCCAAATCACAGACTCGTTCGAACACGCACAGTCCATCAATTGCTCTTGCTACCAATGGGAGGTTCCTTGCTTCTCAAAAAAATCAGTCTCCTTGCGGGATACTTCAGCACTTGCCCAAATTGCCCCACCCATTGAGGACAGTCAAGATATAGAATCAGTTGCTCTCTCTGCAAATTGTTGCTATCTGGCAACTGGTGGGCCCGAGGGGAAAATCGTGATCTACAATCTTAGTTGTATGGATTCAGACTTGCATTGCAGTGTCCAGGTAAGCACTCATGCAATTACAATGCTGGCTCATTGGATAAGGTATATGTTATTATTTCCTCATTTCAAACGCCTACTCAGAACAATGCCAACTTTGGTGGTAATGTCCTTTCAGACTCGTATGTCAACTTAAATGTGAGTACATCTACAATGTGGTCCCATTGAATAAGCTATATATTGTCACGTTTCCACTTTGGACATATTCTTAGAACACATCCAACCTGGAAATATCTGAGAAAAGGAATAGGCCATGGAAGCAAGATGAGATATCTTTGACCTTAAGTGACCATAAAACAACCTGCCTGATAAGACTGTAATAAGGGTTTGTTAGCTTATCACTGAAAGAAAGGTGCTGACTCTTGCATTTACACACAAATGAACAGTCCATGAGGTCAAGTTCACCCAAATCAGAGAAGTCTGACAAAAGTGATCTACTGGATGTATGACTTTGGCCCTTTCTTTTTTGACACTAATGCTCATGACAGCAAAAGGCTGAAGTACCAGCTCGTGCACCTGGACCACTGTTTGACTATGATGCAGTGTGTCTGATTTCATCATACTCTTTCTTGCATGTCAACATTGCCACAGCCACTGTCCCCGGCCTCGTCCACCCGCTGTCAAGGAGGTGAGGCAGTGTCACTGGACCCAAAACGGGCCCTATCACATCTGTCAGATGCCCCTTCCAAAGCAGCTGACCCGGATAAACATTGTGATGCTGCAGTATCATCCAAGGCTATTCCAATGGTTAAAAAGTGGTTACAGGTGGTTGTCAAAAGAGGCGAAAATAGTCGGAATTCGCATGAGCCAGATCATCTTCCTGGGGGATCTAGTCAGGTTGCAAATCCCCAATCTCTTCTGAACTCACTGGCAGGAGGGGGCACTGCAAACACTGGGCCCTCGTGGATGGCTCCAACTCAAGTTCAACCAGTGAGGTTTCTGCTCCTTGGTTGAAAAACATATTCAGTGCATTTGACCTGCCGTGGCAGCGAACGGTCGCGGTGCGCATAGATCGGAAACCCATGAAACGAAAACAGGCGAAACAGGCTCGTTATTCGGTCAGTTTACTTGTTGAAGCTAATGTTTACGTTGTGTCATAGCGCAAAATGAATACAAAAACTACTGAAGTGAGCCATGCGAATGAGGTCACCCCCAGTTATGGAAAAGGTCGCGCAAATGCTACAAATGCGGACCTTGTACGTCTTTCCAGTGGTAACAGGTCCGTGTCGTGATAGCTTACTTCATATGAGCCGCAGCATATGATCAATCCAATCCAACCCTCCTCGGTAGTGCCATCAGGGTTCCATATGATGGTGCGCATTTACTCATCAGCTCTGATTGTTATACTCATCATAGAATATACTAGCAACAAACAGTTGACACTACTGTTTCGGTTGGGTGCTCGATTGGGTGCAGCTCTAACCTGCCCGCATGGATGTTGTGCCAGAATGGGGTCAGTGGAAATGGGGCACACTAATCCGTTGCGTGCGATGACGAGTACGCTACTTTGAGGTCATGTACATCCCACGGTACGTTACGAGTACCTGAGTTCCGAAGCCCACGTCCGTGGCTGAGCTTGCTCGAGTATTGGCTCAGTTTGACATTGTCGACCGGGTGATCCTCAGTGGAACTTCAGCGCCAATAAGGGGAGGCTTAGTTAGTAACTCATCTGTAGGAGTTCGTGTTCACCGTTTATCATAGTCGTTGTCGAGGCAAGACTCGATCAGGCATAGTACTCTTCCCCGCCGGTCAATCCGGCCCGCAAGCTAAGCTGCCATAAACCACCATATTCGTCTTGCTCTTATTGTTGGTCTGGTCAATACGTTTAGCAAATGTCCGATTCGGAGATTAATGTCTCTTCGAGGTATCAAGAGTGCTTACGCACGAAGTCGCTGTTATCAGCAATTTTGCACCAGAACACACTTAACCCAACAGAGTTTCGTCTTGGCAAGCGAAATAGGCTGCATGCTCGTGGCACATAAAAAGGGCCTTGTCTTATCGCCCTCAAGTGGTATCCATCGACCCATCTCCAGGAGCTGAGAGCATATGCCATGCCGTTCACCACCGAAATTGCGATTTTTGAAACGAGCGAGGAATTCCGTAACAATCCAGGGATTGTCACCCCAGCTTTCGAAATGGTCTTGAAAGCCCCGGGAGCTCAACCGTAAGCCATCTGAATCACCAGGTGTGGGTCGTCGTTTAGAGGATTCCCAGCTGATGTACATCGCATTCTAGTCCGGGTTATTACGGGACACGGGTCGAGGACGCAAACAAGGGCTACATTCTCCTCAGTATGTTACATCCTCCTCACGCCTCCGCCAAATTCATCTTCATTATTGGTAGATTGGGACAGCTATGAGTCGCACCGCGCAGTCCTCGAAGGACCGTATGGTTCAGAAATCCGTGTGAAGCTCCAACAGGCTCTGGGTGGCAGCGTGGAACTATATCACGTCGAATTTTCAGGCCCGACGATCGCGTTTGACCATCCAGTCACTCAGGTGCTTGTATTGACATTGAAGGCACCTGAGAATCGTCAACCTCTATTCGATATATTGTCCGAAGTTTCCGAGGGAAGCGGCAAGGTACTCGTCTTTGGAACAGCGCGCCAGGATGAGAACAAGATTTTTGTTATTGCGGGGTGGCCTTCGGTAGAGGTATGTCAATGAAACGCGACGCGATTATTCCGATTGGGCTATAAGGAAGCTAATACCTCATTGTCTCAGGCACACATGGAACATGCTAAGAAGCCAGAAGTGGCTGCAATGGTCGACAAATTGCTATCTCTCGTCGACGAAGATCAGCTCTACCACACAAAGTTGACGCGGTACCCTCCGCTTTAGATCGTTGCGGGAAAGGGGTTGGTCTAACCCCGGGACACCATGATCAGTCTGTAAACAGTGAAGTTCTAAGCACATCAAACTGTACTAGCTAAGCGCCGACCAGATAGGAGTTATGTTGACACATTACGCTTGGACGGTCCTTGTCAATTGAGCATCCCTTATTCAATACCATATTGACCTTGAGTTTGGCTGCAACACTAGCCAGAACAGTATCATGTGGCACTATATAGTATACAATTGGTTGGTGTCATTAGATAGTCTCGATATCAAGTCCGAGATTTGTTCGCTGACTCTGAGTCCTATGTCCCTATTTCCACTTGAAGCCCACGCGGAGCGTATAGAAGGCTCGACGAGGCTTCGAGCACATCCGTAGCCTATTCTTGGATTTGCTGATGAGACGTCGGAGAAGACTCCCACATCTAAATTGAAACACGAAGCTCGTTAGTTGTTGGACTGCAGGATACTTGTAGTCACTAAGTATCCTAAGGTAACTAACGATCCGAAGTAGCTATATGCTTATGTAAGCAGTGGTGCGTAGGTAATCAATAAATTCTAACAAAGGTAGGTGTCGTCTACAGAGACGCAGGACACTGTGTCCACTCTGACTCTACCACCATACAAGGTGGCATCTCCAAATCATTTGCCATTGGTTCCTATTTAGTATCCCTTTGCCCTATTTCCTTATTTAGCACTGTTCTCTACACACCAGCTACCTCATATACTCCTTATGGCCTGGTTCATGCACACTTTGTAGCAATATATAAAGGGGCAAGGGCATAGACTGGTTTCCCAGTCTAGAGCACTTGTTTACTTGTTTACCTTGTTCTCTAGTGCCTCCTCTAGGCTGCCAATCTTTTGTTCTCCCCAGTTTTGAATATCCTTCAAGGTGGTTTTCTTTTGCTGTTGGTCTAGATTTATAACAGTCATAGTATGGTTTCTATATCATATAGCTTATTATTTCACCATGACATTTCTAATCTTTTGTTGTCTATCCAACATGTTAGCAGAATCAGACTTCACAGTCTTTAAAATTGTTTGTTATTTCTCATAATATTCTCAGTTGTTTCTATATCCTGACTAAGATGTGTATTGTTACACTGTAAGACTTTGAGCAACTATATCTATAGCCTTGGTATATGTTATGCAGCTAGTGAACACAATAGTCTCAAGCATGTGACCATGGGAACTTTTGAGCATGTAATATGAATGGTTACATGGTTATGTGACCAGGAGCACATGATTGTGCAAATGAGTATCCTTATAAAGATAATCCTAGGCTAAGGCTAAGTTCTTTATGTTACGACTCTGAAGATCAGAGACTACACCTAGACAATGGATTCGGAGGAGGAACACTAAATGAGAGAAAACCCTAAGAGGCTCTGAGTGGAGCAACCGAGAAGGAGTACTGAGTGATGATGACGAGGAGGACACGTAAGAGACTTGGATGTGGAACTTCCTAGAACTGCCTTTCCTTGAAGGGCCTGATCTTCGAGAAGAGCTTAACCTGGTAAGCCAAATGTCTAAAGCTACAAAGTGATAAAGTCTAAGGGACTTTAGCACTCTGAGCCGGCCTTTATATACTACTCTAAATGGTGCACGGACCATGTACATCCGTGTCTACCCTGAAGCAGTATAGTAAGCCGACCAATAGCATATTGTGAGCAATCTCATGTAGGCCATAAGGATAAAGCATGGAGCGGATATGAATGGATGGGGGAAATGGAAGAGAAGGGTCGTGGATGCAACGAGGATGGGGATCTCAATCCACAGATGAGATCACCTTGGCAGATCCGTCAGATCCGATGAGATGACCAGGTCCAAGATTGGGGAGATCCAGGGAAGATTCCTAGATGTGCCTCATGGCCACTAACCTTAAGAGTACTCGTATAGTATATGCCAAGTCCTAAGCTAGGGTTTAGCCTGATAAGGGTTGGGATTCCCATGATCATGTGAGAATGAAAGTGGTCGTTGCATTGGTTTGCAACACTTTATATTAGAGTATTTCCCTGCACTAGGTATTGTTACATGACTAGTGAACACAACAATCTCAAGCACATGACCATGTGAACTGTTGAGCATGTGATGTGAATGATTACATAGTTATGTAACCAGGAGCATGTGATCATGCAAATGAGTATTCTTATAAGAATAACCCTAGGCTAAGGCTAAATCCTATATATCAGAGTATTCCCTTGCATTAGATATCAGTTATATAATGTGGCAGATCTCAGATGAGATCCAGGTACAGTTTCTGATGATATCTGATCTCAGAATCTAGATTAAAATCTGTATCTGTGGCAAAGATCCAGATTGGATCTTCTTGACCTTATAGTAACCATGTCTCTTTCATATCTAAGAACCAGTGTGCTTCCTTTCTATCCTCATGATGTGGCTTCTCTTCCATTCCTATCCCTTGATCCATAAGGCCACTGTCTCACTCCTTATTTCCACTCCATGCATTCTTTATTCTTTATATATTAGTTGAGAGATTACTGCTAAAACAGCTTCTTGCCATCCTATTCTTGTGTTTTAATGCTGATACTGGTGAGCACAAACTAAGCAGTGGTTTGAACTAGATCCACTGAGAACTAAACAAAAGAAATAAGGGAAAGAGTCAAGTGCCTTGTATAAAGCCATAAAAGCTCAAGTATGCAAGACTGGGGAGTCCCAGCTTGTTCCAGCCCTTTATATATGCTATAAAAGTGTGCATAGACCATGTACCTAAGATCTGCCTTAAAATATGAATATGCTATAGTAAGCTGACCAATGGCAGCAAAGAAGCAAGTACCTTAGTAGTATCACATGGTAACTGCCAGGCAATGATGTTATGGTTTAGGCTGTTCTAGAATGTGATTATGTGAAGATGTGAAAGAGTGAAAATGTGAAATAATAAGGATTTACCATGGTCATATGATATGACATGTGAAGGGTCAAAGAAAAATACAAAGTGGATGAAAATAAAGAAAAATGATAATGGAATTATAACAACTGCTATTGGTGCCCATAGGTAGTAGACCTTAGGGTAGGCCTCTTGTACTTGGTCTGTGTGCAGACCTGAGCAATATATAAGGCAGGAAATGCAAGTTGGAATTTCCCCAGTTTTGCTCTCTTGACCTCTTAGCTGGTTATACAGGTTAACTCTTACCTGCTGGCTGTTGGTTTATATAAGAGTAGTGGTCTTATCTTCTCTCATTTACCTAGTTAGGGGCCACTAGCTAAAAGCCTTACCAGTTTCCCAGGATATGATTGGAGCATTCACCAAGATAGCTTGAGTTACAAGGTAGAATGGGCAGAGCACCCATAACAATACTAATATCAGACATTTTTATATTCTGACTAAGTTCTTATATTCATTAGATTATAAGCCTTAAAACTTAACACAATAAAAAAAGAACCTGTTAAACTTTCACTTGTGTCCAAGTTCTACTTCTTAAGTTATTATATTCAGTCAAGGCAACTCTCCACAATCACTGCTGATTCCCACCTTATGGAATATGCCATTCAACATGAGTTACTTCTTTTCATATACTAAAGATAATTGTCTCTCTAATAAAACTGGCTACTTTGTATGGGCTTATCATATAAAGAAAGCACTTAGCTTTTGTGGTCTACTCAGAATTGTGAATGGCACCATTCCTTAGCCCTTGAACCCAGCACAACATCATGTTTGAAGCAAAATGGATAATACTACATAAGTATTCATTACTGGATGCATTAAAACTGACCTTGTGGTTAAAATTGTCCATCTGAACACTGCACATGAAGCCTGGAAGCTTCTTGCTGCTAAATTCAGCCAGGTTAAAACTGGATCCATTATCTATTGGTTTCATTATCTTATATCCCATATATCAAGTGGTAAAAACATTTTAGTGCATATTAATGAGTATTAGAAAGCAGTATGCTACTTGGCCAATGCCAACTTTATTTTTCACAAGTGGCTTGCTACTGTCATTCTATTGTCCATGCTACCATCTGATTCTAGAGATTCTGACTTCTGGGATTAGTTTATTAAAGGTGTGAATTTTGACAAGAATACAACTATACTATCTAGCATTATTTCTGAGATTCTTAAGGAAAAGCACTATCAGAAGACTACAATTATCATACTGGCTGTCTGAGAGTACCCTTGTAATATTAGAACTATTATAATTCACTTTCTTCATTTTTACCCACTATGTATTTTCACTTTGACTCTTCACATGTCACATCATGTGACCATGGTAACCCTGACCATTTCTCACTTTCACATCTTCACATGTTACAGTCTAGACAGTTCTAGACCATGATATTATAGCCTTTTAATTACTATAAGGTACTACTAAGGTACTTACTTTCTTTATGCTATTGACTAGCTTACTGTAGCATAGTTTAGGGCATGTTATGCACCACAAGTTTGCAGTGCCAAGTGCTCAGGAAAGGGAAAAGAAGTAGCTCAAGTTAACACAAGTAGTATTACAAGTGCTCAAAGCTGGGGCTTTGAGACAACAGGGATAGAATTTATATAGCTACAGAATGCATGCATGAACCAAGACTCTGATGGGAATATTCCCATTCATGTGGCATAGGGATCAAAAAGAATAGAAGCTCTCCTGGAAACCATCAAGGGTTCAGCTTCTAAAATGGAAGTAAAGTGATGAAAATGAAAAGAAGTGTATAGGACTGAGGCATGAGGCTATCCATACACCCTGGGTCTCATGACCCATCACATGTCCTGATAAGATAACGATTAGATAACCATGTTGCAAAAATAAGATACAGTCACATGATGAAAAAAGAAAAAGAGCATCATTGTTTTGACTCTGGATCCCAGAGGCTAGATCTAGATAAAGAGAGAGAGAAGAAACATGAAGGAAGACCTAAAGGAGGCTCTAAAGAGGGGCAACCAAGGAGGGATTAACAAAGGAGAACTCAGAAGAGACTCATGCCTGTGCAACTAAGGGCCTGATTCTAAAAGGGTAGAAATTCAAAGAAGTGCAAACTGCAAAGTATGAAGTGATCAAGTCTGGAGAGACTTGACTACCTATACCTGTCCCTTATATATGGCCCAGGGTGGCACACAGACCATCTATACTAAGCCTACCCTAGACTACTACTATATATGGACACCAATAGTAGTAAGGGCACACCATTAAATAAGAGAGGGAAAGACATGGAGCAGATATGAAGGAATGAGGCAGTGGCCTCATGAATCAAGGGATTGAAATGAAAGAGAAGAAAAGACTTGTAATGGAAGATCAGGGTAGAACATGAGAACAGGGATCTCTACCACAGATATAATGGGATTGTAGATATAGATTCAAGATTTATCAGATTCATGGAGGTACATCAAGATCTTGATAGGGAAGATCTAGGGCAGATCCTGGGAGATTCCAGATTAATCCCATGTCATGTGACCACTAATCATAAAGGTACTTGTAAATAGTCAGACCTCAAGCCTGGGTTTCCTAAAAAAAAGTGTCTTCCATGATTATGTGATATAAAAGTTGAAACAGGATTACTGTCCGTTGCTCTTGATACTTGTCTCTACCTTGATGGACGCTCCTAGTCTATTCCTGATAACTGCTGAGGCTTTTGTGCTAGTGGCCTCTAACTAGGCAATAAGGGAAGGTGAGGTGAGACCACTACTCTTGTGTAAACCAGAGGCCAGCAGTGCTGAGTA
>JBBPJW010000901.1:0-18785 GCA_038088935.1 Pulveroboletus aff. viridisquamosus
CAGATACGGCAAAAAAACAAAGACAAAAGATATATATAAATAAAAAAACAAGGTTCCGAGTCGGTCGGCGTGCCTGCGCTTCTCCCATGTACGATGGAGGTCGTCCAACGGCCGTAATGCGAAAAAAAAACCCCACCCGTTCCCCTTGTTCATTAATCCCAGAATACCGTCATTGTGTCACCGCGTGGGGGAAGCTGCGCACTCTTACTCAACCCATCACCGGAACGCGACGTGATATGATACAAGTGACGTATACGGACATGCGGTAGAGAGACAAAGATGCAGATCCATCGAGAAAGAGAATGAAGGAAAGGAAAACGATTCGAAACTCAAACTGGCCTCTAACCCGTGGCCAACTCACATCGTACCACCTCGTCCACCACCGCGCTCCACCCTCCATCACCGTCACACCACCGTCTCCTTCCTCTTCGGCATCCCAGCGTACCATTCCGGAACCTCGTTTGCTTTGGGTACCGCTCTCCGACGTAACGCCTTGATCGCCTTTGCTTCCTCCTCCGCCTCCCGTCGCCGTTCCTCCTCTCTCACCCTCTCCATCTCCTCTTGTTTACGTCTCACCGTCTCATCAAACTTCTCTCTCTCCTTGGCGCGCTGTTCCGTCCAGAAGTGGAATGGCACGACGGGCGCACTCGGGACCACACCCCCCCTATGAGATGCCAACTCGGCCTGATGCGACGCCCGCAGTGCCTTGCTTCCGGGCACAGCATCATGCACACGCGTCTTCCCAGGCTCGCTCGCCGCCAGCCTCGCTTCCACCTTGCGCGCTTCCAGTCTGGCATCCACCCGGAACGTAAATCCAACCGGCTTCGTCAGCGATGCCACAGAAAACGTGGCACCCTGTTCCATTCATTAGCGGAGAAAGAACGCACAGCATGGCGTGAGTGGCAATACAACCCATCAAAACACCTCTCAGTCAGCGCACTTGGCGCGATTATTCTCTTAATAAACCCCACGTACCTGCTTCTCTTTCAAGTGTAGATCAGCGGTCGAGATCGGGCCAGAACGCTGCCGTCCGCGATACCGCTCTGTCCTCTTGGCCTGTCGCACGCGCCAGTTTGTCCAAGATCCACTCAGTGACGTGCCCTTGGGTTGCTCTTCATCACTCCTTCCTTTACCCTTCCTAGTCATCCCATGAACCAGACGCGAGCTTGACAGGTATGGAAATGCATCGAGTGTTGGCCCTTTGCACTCAAAGGAAGAACTGAGTCTGGGTGTGTACTTGGTGCGCGCACTTGGCAAAGTCAGCCTGCAGGCGCTCGGATCCTGTGCACTGTCACAAGTTTCAGAGTGTGCGACCGGTTGATCTTCCTCGTCCGCCTTCTCAGCTTGGTGGAGTGGAGCTTGGGTGACTGCTTCATCTGGGGATCTGCGCTCCCAATCGCCATCCACAAGTGCCATCTTCCCTCTTTTGCGCCGATGGCATTCTTGTCCCAGATCTGCGTCCGTGCTGATACGCTTCTTTGCCACCCGTACGGCGGTCGTGTCACAATGCCTGCCATGCTGTGGAGCTCTAGGGTGTGCGGTGGCGCTTGACGCTGGGTCGTTGCATGCCTGTTTGTGCGGGGAAATTTCAGATAACCTGAATGGCCCACGGTGAGCACCGGAGATAACATCAGCACGTTGGCATGGAAGTAGAGCAGCGGCCGGCCGAGTTCCGACTTGTGCATTCGCCATTCTAACAGCATCGTTGGAAGCGTCCGCAAAAGAATTTTCGGAACAGGGCTTGGAAAGTCTAAGTAGCCACCGTTTCGCGTAGGTCATCAAGGTTTGAGCGACAATCACGGAAGCGCCGAATTTCGAGAAGGTACCAAATAAACGGAAAACCATCCGCAAGGCACAGCAATCAGTGCCAAATGACCATCATGAAACGCATCATCAGACGTACCCAATTGAGGATATCAGCCTTTGGCCATATGACACGAGGCGTTCAGCCATCCCATCGGTGCTACGGCACGTAATTTGAGTGTTTTCGGACTTGAGGTCGTTATCGCCACTTATGCAAGCAGGCGGAATTAGTATCTGTTCGGTATCAATACCAATAGATTGCGGCGGGGTAATTTGACAAGCTGCGGAAGGAGGGACTTGATGTGCTTCCGGAACGCAGGGTGGTTTTCTCTTCGTCTTCTTCGACACGTGCGTCGCCGGAAAGGCAGGACGCTTGGAAATGTCTCCAGTCCCAAGGGTCTTGAGACACCTCATCAGTACGTAGATGGAGGATCCCAATTACCAGTGCTGACTCACCGGCTTTGCACTCATCCTCGGATTTCGCTTCGATCTTGGGCGGGGCGTCGGCACAGGAGTGGTCGTCGTTTCAGCTGGACATTCGTCACAGGTAGCCATAGCTACGTCCTCATCGGCTGGCGTTCCGGCATTCTGGCGAGTGTCACCTTCCTCTGGAAGTGGATCAAGACACTGCTTGGACGCAGGCGGGCTATCAAGTGTGTTCGATTGGATGCGCGATGGACCCTCACATCCGACGGAACTATCCCCTGTAGGCTCTACCGCATGTATCTGTGCGTGGGACAGTGGCTCGCTGGCCTGACAAAGCGTCCCCACTTCTGCACGCACCTGATCAAGGCGCTCCTCGGAGACCAAAGGGCCCTCCAGCTGCGGGTGTACGGAAGTGGCGCGTGATGGCGTCTCTCTGCGCTTGTGAGGGCTGCGGCGTCCGAAGGTAAGTGGGTGTTGGATGACGGATAGCTTAGACGGCACTCGTGTAGACGGAGGTGTTTGCATACGCGGGGTTGGACGTGATGTTGGCTCAGCCCTTGGGGTCAGCTCGCCAAGCGTGAGGGGTGGTCCGCGGGGATGGCCAGACGCTACCGGTGCAAAACTCGCGTCATCGTCGGTGGCGTTATACAGCAAGTTGAACCCATCGGTATGGTCGGCGAGGAGGAGGTCAGCGGAGGCGTTATTAGTGGGGATCTGGAATGATACGCTCGCCTCGGAGAGATCTGGTAAGTGGTCTAGCGTAATGTCAGTGATCATCTCTTGATCCATGTTGCCCTCCTGGTGGGTTATCGCGCTGAATGGTAAGCGTACGTGAAAAGGCTCGCGCGCAAGTTCGAACTTGAGTTGGACCGTGGGAACTATCCCCGACGCGTCGTGCTCACGTGATCTTTGCCACAGCTCCACCACCGACGATGGGGAACAAGCTACTTGGTCATCTCTCCAATCAGTCCAGTTTCGTTCTCCAAAGTTGCCCTGTTGAGTTCCTTTTCGTTACTGCATCCATCACCACGTCATCTGCCGAAACAACCACGATGGTTGCCCAATGGGAAAGGTCAATATTCATGATATGATGGATATCATAGGATGTTGTTGGTGCCACATCTTGGAGCTGCAACCTAACATTCCGTCAAGGACCCTTATGTGACCTAACTGCCAATGGCCGTCGTCACCAGGTCTTCCCTGGGTGCATTCTCTACTCACCGTGGCTGGTTGCGATTGGTAGAATGCTGGCTCTCACACTTGCAGTGACAAATATAAGGCCTCCCATCCAGTGATGTACCCATGTTTCTCAGTGGACAGGGTGGTAAGGTCTTGTCAGTTAAGCTCAACGTTTCGCTCGAGCTGCCACATGCCAAGCGGGCTAACCTACGACCTACGTCCCCAACTTAATCTAGTTACCTTCAATGAACTACATCGCATGGGATCGTTGGGTAATCCTGGAAACACATTCATGTTGGCGCTCGATATATATCGTTTTGTCAAAATTTTCCCGCTTTAAGTTCTATTCGTGTTTAATCTCCTTCGCACCCATGCCTCCCTGAGCTCCCTTCAACGTCAGAGGACCCCTCGTCGCCGATCGAACCCCATGATTCATGTTTGCATCTCTGACCGACGATATTGGTCACCGTGAATATACTGATGCGCAACAGTGTCCACCCAATACCTGCTACTCTTGATCATCTGGACCTCCTTCCCATCCCACACGTTTCAATACGTCCGGCTACTGATCTCCACCCTCCTCATCCATCTCTTCTCAAGCACCCCATACATCAACAACGCCAAATTAAGCCCGTATTCCGATCAGCTATCTTTGTCCACTTTTACCCGTTTACCTGCGGCCTCTGCGTACTTGCCTTTGTGCACGCTGACATTCTACTACCGACTGGACGATACACGGACATATGGTGTGATCTTCTCCCTCCCTCGATCAATTCGTGCCTTCTTCCCACAGCGCTTCCATCAAATGCCATAATGATACGATATCACCGCTGCAGGCTTCGCGACTCGGTCCCAACTTGACGGGGGCCCTGCGACGTGGAAGTTTCGAACCACCCATCGTCCATAACCAATCGCCAACCACAATGCCATGCACGCATCACCCCAACCCTCACATTCACCCATGGCAGTGTGAAACACCCATGCTCGTCCGAACCGTTGCACTCGATCTCTCCGGCAGAACGTTGAGCCTACCACACGCACGACCTTGCCAGATACTCTTCCCCTCCCTCCAAGACGCGTTGACAGGGTGATAGCATGATAGGACTGCGATCAAGAACCGCTGCTGGGTCTCGCTTACCCTCTTCCTCGCCCTTCTTTCTTCCTCCGCCTAAATCATCCGCATTCTAACCCGTCTCTCTCCGCCTCGAATTGGTCTCGCTATCTAAACCTTTCCAGTGTTGCTTCTCTCCTTCCTGAGTTCAGCCTTCTCATTTCCATCCCAATTTGCTCATATTCGTGCTGTCCAGGCACCCAGAAGAGACCCGAATTCTTGGACTTTTCCCAGGCGTATACAGCGTGTAGGCGTGTGTACGTGATCGTGGAGGTGCGCACACATTCACGCTCCATGTCCCCAGATTCGCCACCACTGCCCCTCTTTTGCGCTTTATCCACGTTTAGACTGATCCCATGGCCGCATCAAGCACTCGATTCCAAACTCGACGCGCGACGAGCTAACCCCCTCCTACTCTCGTTCGGCTGAGAAACGACCCCAAAACGATGGCTCAAACATGGCTCGCGTTTTATCAACTAAGATTGTGGCATTTTTTTTGTATTCGTATTGCGCCACCCGAAATCATGGCGTCCGAAGTGACACGCGTACTTGCCCCCCTTCTTATTTCCGAATCGAACGTTCCCAAAAGGACACATGCTCATTTCAATTCATTCGCCAGCGATACCCCTCGTTTTGCGTGTTGGGGGACCGATTGTGGTTCTTTCGAAGACGCCTCGGTTAGACGTGTTGATGTGTGTATGTTCGAAGCGGACAGTATGGCTCGCATGACCCACGTCCGGGCTCTCTCCAGGTTGTCAACGGACGACGTTCACGCGTCCGATCATACCAAAGCCCGTCATGTCTTTTTCTGAAACACGACAAAGGCGACAGAGGACGTCGGTAAGCCGACTACGGTTTTTGCGAGCAGATCTAGATAGGAACTACTGTCAGTGCCTTTTTTTTTTTTTCCTTCGAGGGGGGGGGAGATGACATCTCGCGTAGCGCGTCTTCTGCACCACGCACAGGGCACGATGCGGCGCCACGCACCATGTGAGCTACGATCGTCAACCGTAAACACTCGTACGCATCTCTCTTTGACGACGGAAACGCTGTTCGGTCGGAGCAAAGCAAAACGCAGAGTTGGAGCATCACAGGATCGCTATTTTGACCCATGGTCTTGGTCTCGCATGCGACCATGTATCCGGGTAGGGTCCCCTTGCAACACCGCAACGTCACCGAAATTGAAAGCATACGAGCCGATGTCCTCCCTCCATCTCTGCCTCGTGTGGGTTACGTTACGAAGGAGTGTTCGGTTCTTTCCCTAGGGGATTACGGTCCTTTCCTGTAAGCACCCGACGAAATAACTTGTTTCCCCAGAGCACGGGGGATTCTTCACTTTGTCCATGCCGACTGCTACTCGGATGCGCCAGGTATCTGATGTTCTGCAGCACCTCGGCCACTTGGGAGGCGATATATCCCGAGGGGTTAATTTGGCGAAGCGAGGGTTGAGGTGGGTGTGGGGCAATATTCTGGTCTATATTCGCCGCAGCCGCAGCAGAGGTCGAAGGTACTCGCTCTCCCCCACCCTTTCTTCCCCATGTTCGAAAAACGTTGGGTACATACGGCGCGAGCGTCATTGGACACGGCTGGCAGACGCAATGTGTCATCATCGTCCATACTATGAGCATCATGTCTATATTATTACTACCTATTATTTTTACTTCATTAGAGAGGGGGGTGTTCTGCATATGCGAGGACAGGGACAGAATAATCCTGATGGCCGAACACACAACTCGAGGAAGAATAAAATAAGGTCATTTGATCGGTGGGGGGAAGGAGCGGATTTCATTTCGATGAACTACCCTGTTTTTATATTTGCCTTAACCTTGAGTGTACGCACTAAGTTCATCGCCAGGTGCGGGAAAAGGGGAAAGCAGGGAGGCCGGCCCCCTCCCACCCCTTTCCAGCGTCACTTGCGTTCGGCGTCCCCCCATTTTACACACGCATCCTCTTTTTTTTTTCTTTAGAAAGAAAATCAAATCTGAAAAGCTTCTCGCGGCACCAGGCCTGGGTGAACGTGTGTGGGACGGTGACGAGAAAAGAACAGCGGGTGAAGATCATGGGAACGGTGGGGGGGCGAGAAGAGTGTCACACAGAACTGGCAGAGTCAACACTCACACATTGCAGAGGGAGTACGCCAAAAAAAAAAAACACCGTTCCAAACTATCCCATATCCCGATACGCTCCTTCCATATCCCTCGCATCGCTGATCGCACAAACGTGTGTTCAAAGGAGGAATGAGAAGGGAGCTATAATGTGACGCGGTCACATGCGCTCCAACGGGTGCGTGTCTGCCGTACTGACAAATACTCTAATGTTCCCCAGTGCCTGCTTTTCCCCTTCTGTTAAGACGACTGATGCGGTGGGCCCTGACGGACCATGTGGAACCAACGATATTGGTGAGACCGCCTGGGAGGAGGGGATGGTTTCATTTGCAAATTCGATGAGTGTCGAACTCAGTTTAGAAGCGAGGATGGGGAGATACCCGCGTTCGGTGTTGGTGTGGCCACCTAAGGGTCATCAGCAATCGCGCGGGAGCAAAATCATAGCCGGTACCGCAGGTGCATCACAGAAGTAAGGGTCGAATGGCGGAAGGAAAGGGGAGGCGAACGACATTTGAAGATCCGTGATAGAGGAGCGGCTTACAAAGGACAACGTATCTCCCTGCACTGACCGCTGCCAAGACATCATGCTAAACCAGCGACAGATCAGCAACAACGTTGTGCGATAGCGTTCAAAGTGACGTGGACAGCTAGCCACAGGGTGCCTAGGCTAGCAGGGAAGTAGAGGGATCCAAAAGGACGTACATGGGACATCTCACCAGTAAGATAGACGTCCGCATCGGCACCAGCAAGCACCGAACCACCAGACCCCGCACAGATCGCGACTGTACGTACCTTGCGCGACATCACCGGTCGCCCAAGGTCGACTTTGCATGCACAAATACAGTGAGGCGATGCGGCCCATAGAGTGGGAGGAACCAGAAGGAAAGATCATGCGGATACACAGATCGTCGTCCGGGACCAGACGGCGGAATCAAAGCGAGTGACAAACAAATAAAAAAAACAGTATGTCCACCCCGTCGCTGAGAAACGCTTAAAGGATCGAGTTTGCCCACTCACCGTACGGGAGACGGAGGTGCTTCTTGATCCTCCGAACAAGCTCTTCGATCAATACTGGATCTTGGAGCGTGAGCAGCCTGCCAACTCCGCCCTCATCGCCTTTGGGTTCGGCAAGAAGTGAGACGTCCACAGAACCCAGCGTGCTGACACTTTCTGGATTTCCAGCACAAAGTGCAAGCCAGTCGTTAATACCGTCGTGTACATTATCGAGGGCCGTGTGAGGCGAGTAGACTGATACGCCCGCTGCGGCAAGGTTCAGGAGGGAAGCCTGAAGAGAGTTCGAGAGCGTGAAAGACGAAAGGGGTTTGAATATTGTGGGGTGATATGATACGACGAGCGCTACCGAAGGCTCTAACGCTTCTTGCAGAACAGCGGAGGTCAGGCTGGAAGAAGAAGAGGATCACGAAACGGCCTTGGACACGGCGAAGATAGATGCAGTCTCACTCGATCGTTAATAGAACACGGTTCGCATTTGGGCGCAAAACGGGCGATTCTGGATGCATGTGTGCATCAGAGAAGAACGCTTGCAAAGGTGCTTATCGTCGAGCTGCTCCATACCTAGCAAGAGGCCAACCTGTCGTAGTTGCAATTAGAGCGGCGCATCAGATTGAGGGCACCAAAGCAACCCACGTTATCCCACTTCTCTGCAAGTCGGAGCGGTGCGATGCGTTCCATAGCCTTGAGGGCATACTTGACTACCAATTGCGAGCGCGCCATGTCGGTCTAGGGGTTCAACAGACGACGAGTCACGTGATACCACTGACACGTTTCTGAACACCTTCCGCTAGGCCACCCCGTAAACAGACAAGATGGTCAGTGTTCACTCCTTTTCTTGCCGTGCTCTTCACGATGATGTCGATAGGTCGTGTTGGCAGCCTCGATCTGCACGAAAGGTGGCAAAGGTGCGATCCAAGACTTTTTTTTGCGTGCGTAAGGACCACTTGACGCTATACCATACAGCCGTCCTCTCGCGTCAGTTCCACCCGATGACGCGAACCAGGATCGAATCCATCCTCACCTCTTTCCCTAAACTCATCCCCGCCAATAGCCAACACACCTCTGTCGAAACCGCCGAAGTCCGTTACGTCTACCAACCGCTCGAAGATCTCTACATCCTCCTCATCACCAACAAAGCCTCAAATATCCTCCAGGACATCGACACGTTACATCTCTTTGCTCGCGTCGTTTCAGATATGTGTAAAAGCGCGGAAGAGCGTGAGATCCAGAGACAATCGTTTGAGTTATTGGGTGCTTTTGATGAGATCGTGAGCTTGGGCTACCGGGAACACGTTAATCTGATGCAGGTCCGGAGCGTGCTGGAGATGGAGTCGCACGAGGAAAAAATTCAGGAGATCATTGCACGGGTAAGCACGTCCATAACAAGGGATCGAGGAAGCACTCAACACATCATGCCCGATCACAGAACAAAGAAGCCGAGGCGAAAGAAGAACTCAAGCGCCGTGCTCGTCAGCTCGAGATGCAACGCCGCGAACAACAGAAACGTGCTGCTGCCCTGGGGGGTGGTGTTGGGGGTGGTTCATACCTTGGCGGTGGCGTGTCTGGCTATGCGCCCGTCTCGCGATATGAGGCTCCCGATGCTCCGGCTGCACGCACAGCGTCACCTGCACCCGTCCCAGCGTCTCGTCCGCCCCACTTCAAGACGGGTGGTATGAAACTCGGGGGCAAGAAGACGAGACAAGCAGAACTGCTGGATGCCCTTGGGGGTGAGGTCCTCACCGTCGAGGACATGTCCACCCCCCCGACACCCGTGCCTGTCGAACCACCCACCCAGACTCAGAAAGATGCCAGAGGCAGTCTTCCATCTGTAACTCCAGAAAGGCAAGTTCGATCCACCCATTTCGTCAAGTTTTGGTCCAATGATCTCTGTGTGTTTCCGCAGCGTACACATCGTCATCAAGGAAACCGTCTCGGTCTCGCTCCTTCGTGAAGGTGGCATCAAATCCATGGAGCTAAAAGGCGATATGAACCTCCAAGTTGCCGATCCGTCTAACGCCCACATCAAGCTCGCCCTCGTGCCGTTCTCGACTGACTTTGGGTCCGACCTCCAATTTAAACAACACCCCAACGTCGCCAAGTTCGTCCCGAACCAAGAAAAGGTCATCGCGCTTAAAGACCCCTCGAGGGCGTTCCCGGTCGGTCAGGCACTCGCGGTGCTCAAATGGCGTTATGCTGGCCACGATGAGAGTTACGTTCCTTTATCGAGTAAGTACCCCCTACCCTCAGGAGAAACGCTGACCGGTATCGTTACTGATTTGTATCGTTCCATTCTTTCCTTTGCACACAAAAGTCAACTGTTGGCCGTCCCCCGCCAACGAGGGCACATGTGACGTCAACATCGAATACGAACTCGAACACGACCACATCACTCTCTACGATGTCATCATCTCCATACCCCTCCCCGCACGCTCCTACCCGACCGTCTCTGATCCGTCTTCCAACTGGTCGTTCAACCCCTCGACGCACGCCCTCGAGTGGTCTATACCCCGAATCTCTGCCGACGAACGTTCGGGTACGCTGGAGTTTAGTGTGGGCGGGGACGACGTAGGGGCGTTTTTCCCTGTCAAGGTCGCTTTTGTCGCGCAGGGGAGTTTGGCGGGAATCGGGGTGGCGAGCGTGACGAGGGTGAGTGGTGGGGAGGAGGTGGTGTTTTCATCAGATGCAGTCGTGAGTGCCGAGGAGTATGTCGTACTGTGAGTCGTTGGGTGGTCACTTTCGTCACCGTTGTCGTAGTGCCAACAGGTAGTTGCACGAAAACGGGTCTGGACGACCCTACGTTTTTCTCTTTGACGGCAGTATCTGCTATTTATCGAGACGTCCTCTGAGTTGCGCGGATCTTGTTCTATCTCAAGTCCAGCATCAAAAGCCGAGTATTAATGAGTTACCCTAAAAACCGAGCGAATGTCCACTAATGTCTGAATAAAGGGAGAGCAAGACAGAGATCGAGAACGAGAATGACAAACTAAGAAAGCATGACACCCTTTGCTCACCCTCCGAGAGTCTCACCGCCGTTTCTCCATGGTGCTGTACCTTCTCTGACCGGGAACCATTACCGGCGGTGAGGACTGCAACCCGCTCCCGCTCGTGCTCCCACTGCTCGCCCGTTTCTTGTGCTTGTCGGTGGGGACCAACAACGGCGACGTCAACGTGCTAAACATGGACACCCGCTTGGTGCTCACGTTCATCCCTACCTCATCCACTCCTCCCCCACTACGACCCCTGACGGACGCTTGCGGGGGATGCTCCTTCCCATTCCCATTCCTCTTCGTACCTAGATCGGGGTGTGTGCCTCCAAGCGGCCGAAGTATCCGCACCGCAACGGTTGCAGCGCGGCCAAAGTGTCTCTCTCCCTTGCCTGTCCCATTCGTTGTCCCCTTCTTTGGACTCATGCTCACTCCTCCTGGTATCACTCCCGCTGCTCCAGCCGGATCTACCATGTATTGGAATGCTACCAGCGTCATGTAAGCGTCGTTCCCTGCGTTGTCCAACACGCACGGCGTGTCGAACCCGAACGAGCGCAAGAGCGCGCGAAGACTGAGCAGTGATTCTGGTAGACGAGCTCTACCCGAATTGCGCTCGTGCATTTGGCCACGCTCGCCAGCGACAAAGAGGGCGCGCTCAAAGTAGGCAATGTCGATGGTGAGAACATTATTTGGAAGCTCTGGACGTGTCCATGACATCGGGAAATGAGAAATTGGTGTAACAGAGAAAGGTCCGATTGGATGAGGAATAGAAACACGCGGTGCAGAAAAGGATGGATAGACGTACCGATCTTCATCTCATCGAGACATTGCAAAATCGCATGAACATCATGTGCGACAAGCACGACACTATTTGCGACCGTTTCGGAGTCTGGGTTAACGAGACTACTGTCTAGGACGTCAACACCACAACACACGAGCAGACATGCTTGGAGCATGTATTCAGGGCTCACCTCAGGACCGACTGGATGATACGTGGCAATTTCGTTTTCGGTATCAGCTGACTTTCTCCAAACTAGATTTGTATTTTGGTCATTCCCCAATGGGTATTGAGAGTTTTGAATGTCAATAAGAACACGAACAGCCGATAGAGAACGTCACGCACGGCATACTATCGTTGTCAACCCAGCACCCATTACGCGGAAGAAAACATGAAGAATGAGTTGCATGACAACAAAAGCCCTCTTGGGAACGACGACGATACAAAGTCGCTGATAGAACGTACCTGCCACGCCACAGTTGGTGACGCCTTGTTGAACGTATCCGTACCTTCGGATGCAATATAGTGACCTTTACTGCGGTGACTCGGTGCATGACGCTTTACACGAAGACACCGGTCAAACGAATACGCACCGATAATTCGTGTTTGGTACAGGCGGCCATGCGCCCATCCTAGAGTCACCACATCAACATCACACGTATTCAAGACAAGTCAATGACCTACGCTTCGAGATGGCTACACCGGATAGCAGCATATCCCCACTCGATGCACGACCGCCCGCTCCTTTCGAGAGATTTGAAATTGATGGCTAAAAAGGTCTTGTCACGCGTTGCCCAGAGTTGTCGGACAGCACCCGGATCACCGGCCCGAATGCGCGTTTTCAGGGCTGCAAAGGCGACTGCGGGGAGTGTCAAATGAAGGTTCTTGTAGGCTGACCAGTCGTCCAAGTGCCAGAGGTGTCGTTGGGAGGTCTCGAAAGGTGTGACGACGAGCATATTGTCTACTTGAGGAAGCGTCTCGGCGAACCTACAGTTGGATGGACATTGAGTGGATGGAGGGTTGAGTTCCAGAAATATACTAGACGGGAGAGGAGGTAAGGGGGTTAGAAAAACGGCACGCACCGTGTCTTGATCATCTTGACAAAGGCAACGATTGAGTTTTTGCGCGTCACGATGTGTGCACGGCCTGTGCGTACATCTGTGACGGTAATCGCGGGCCAGGAAAAGGCGAGGAACTGTTCAAACGTCTCAAAGTACCAACCCCACTTCTGGTCGTGCCTACAACAATCAAAAGGAAGCATCGGCGAAACGTTGGTGTCAGAGCAAGGTGCATGTGTACCATGGCACGCCGTGAAGTTGAAAGTACCCCATATACGCCGAGTAGACCTGAGAAGCCAAGGATCATCAACTCCCAGCCTGCATCAGAGAGTACAGGAAAGAACGCACGGACTGAAGGTCATGTTCCCAACCCTGGGGGTCGACCAAGTGTAAGTCGGCCATGCCTTCAAGGTGAGGGGAGCCCGTGGAAAGACCCTGAGACTGCCGCGTGATCCAGGTGGTCTAAGAGGTGGAACGGCTGATGCGCAAACGCAGCCCAGATGGAGAAATGATTGCGCCCGGGACGACAGGAAGGGGACAGCCGTTGGAAGGATTTATAAGTTAAACTTGAGTGGAGGGACCTATCCATAACGCGTAAGTGTACGACATAATACAAAATTACGGCTCGGGGAACGAACGTGGCGTTCCCCCCATACTTACGCACTGCAATGAGGACGTCACCGTCACCGGGAAGGAAGGCCGCCGTCAAAAAACATCCCATTATTCGCCAATGATGAATGCTGGAGCATCACGATGCAAGGACACTTATGTCAAAGAACCAAGGACTAATATCGCGGAGTCGGAAGTCTTGGGTGCAACTCAAAGTTTAACCCCGCTTACAAGGATTCTTCAATGTTATTCTCACACGGACGTTCCCAACCCGACCAGGAAGCGAGTCCGCGCAACCTCAAGCAGGGTCACCGTCGACGTTGTGCGTTCCCAGGATGCAGTAGTTGCAATCGCAAATTAGGTACAAGAATCTATACAGCGTGGTCGCCATGTTGGAGCGGAGGTGTACATAGGAGAGTAGCTGCAGTGAACAAGCACGATTAGCTCGGATAAATAACACGAAAAGAGATCAGAGACTTGAATGGGTTCCCAAGGAACAATGCCCATGGTGCATGCACGTCACGGCTGCAATCAATTGCATCCTGAACGAGAAGCCAAACAGAAGTTGTCCTTACCTAGGCTAGCTTCGCAATGATGTTCCCCCGACCGCTAAACCTGAGTTCCGACCTCCACAGGCGGCCGGCAGCTCAGACATGAGCTGTCCTACGAGAAAGACAGTTCAGTCCATGACCCAAAGTATACGGGACGAAAGGCAAGGCGTCAGGCAACGAATTCACATTCTTCTCATTGCCTGCTGTGCAGGCCATCGAAGTGAGCTGAGGATGAAGAATCCTCATCACGAAGAAGAAGATGGCAAAGAGAAACAACCGCACCTTTGTCGAATGCGCTCGCAAACCATTCGAGAACTCGCTGCGACGTTCTTGTAGGGAACGGCAAACGCCGACTGGTCGATCACCTGATGCAGGATAGACCTGCCCTCAACTCGTCCCAGCCACCGAATGGACTATACAGCACCACGCAGTTATTCCCACGGACACCTCAGCATTCCGAGTGGTTTGGTCGTCCTCATATCCTCAACACCAGCCGACGTCGAGAAGATGCAGATCTTCGTCAAGACCCTCACCGGGAAGACCATCACTCTCGAGGTGGAGTCTTCGGACACCATCGACAACGTCAAGGCAAAAATCCAGGACAAGGAGGGGTAGGTGTGCACTTCATATCCACTCATCACTTGGGTGACGATCACCTGCGCACAGTATTCCCCCTGACCAACAACGTCTCATTTTCGCTGGTAAACAACTCGAGGACGGTCGTACCCTTAGCGACTACAACATCCAGAAAGAGTCTACTCTTCACCTCGTTCTCCGGTGCGTGACCCGCCTAAGGTACTATCTCTGTTCTGAAATGATCTCTAGTCTCCGTGGTGGCATCATCGAACCCTCGCTCAAGGTTCTCGCATCAAAGTACAACTGTGACAAGCAGATCTGCCGAAAGTGCTATGCACGTCTCCCACCGCGAGCAACCAACTGCCGCAAACGCGGCTGTGGTCACTCCTCGCAACTCCGTCCGTCAGTATACCGTTCACTTTTCCAACAATGGCCATTCTTACACTTGGCACCGACAGCAAGAAGAAGTTGAAGTAGTCTGCTCATTGTTCTGCCGACGTTGCATGTGCGCGCACTCCGCGTGGAGATACGGTGTGTGTACAAACGACCAAAATACACGAGGATGCTTGCCTCCGCTCTAGGCAATGTTTAGCCATGTACCTGTATCACGCGCGTCCTGTACATGCGACTCATGACTTTTACTTGCTGGACGGGTATGGACAATGTCCGTCGACCTGCGCTTCGCTCTCAGGGGTTCAAATGTGGGCAGGCGTGCCCGTACGAAGAGCTTGTCACACTGCGTCCCGGGTTCCTCTCGGAAATGCAGTGTGCTGACCACCCGTAAGCTCCGTGCAAGATGGCCAGCACCCAACGTCGACTCCCGCACATGCAAGTCCTAGATCCCACCTACGAACGCGATAGGCGACCGCTATCCCCGCATCGCATCCGCACGAGCGATGGCGTGATCCCGACCGTTTTTGCGCGACGGATCTCCTCCCGCTATTCGCCTCCGTTTGTGACCTCCTGGATTCGCGTACATGAGATGACCCTGTTTTGATGTGCGTCGTCAACGCCAAGGTAGGGGCACTGCGGTGAACGCCTGTCCACGCCCATGCCCTAGTCGGCGCACGCATTTTACATGTCTGAGCGTCTGCACGTGCGGAGATGGGGTTCAGGGATGCCAGCTGGCGGTTTGCGTATGCGGTCAACGGGCTGTGTGCTCTCTGAGTCGTCCTACGGGTCCACGTCGACCTCGACCGTTAATCTCCATCCATACTTGCTTGTCGTCCTCTAATCGCCGCTGCCCGAGCAATAACGTCACGTACCTGTGCGATCACGTCCTTTCCATCCCTGGCCCCAACGTGCGTGTTCACTGACCCATCGAAGACGGTTCCCATGCGCATTGGTCCGTCGCCGCCAACCAAAGTACACAAACATGCCATCCGACTCACGTATCACAAAACATTTGTCTCTCACCCTCGTCAAGTGACCAAGACATACTCAAAGACCAAGACCAAACATTAGATAAGAGGGACAATGTCATTGGAATGAACGTGTCAGGATGACAGTCCTGTACCATAATCTTCACCACCATGTAAGAACAGAATCAATGGTATAAATGGTGTGAAATAGAACGGGATCGACACATGTCCAACTGTCCGAGAACGAGGTCCAACCACAAGCTACGGGTACTGATAGGTAGTCAACCTAACAAAATGTCACCAAACACTACGACCGACAATGCCAAGCCAAGGAAATAAGATGGTATACAATAGAAATCCCAGAGGAACCGAACTAGAACCACGTCTATCCGGCCATCGGGTTTTTCAAAAAAAAAGAAAAAAAAAAAGTCATTCAAAAGACCATAGCAGCACCAGCAACCGCCGAAAGGACAAGCGCAGCAGCGGGAGCCACACCAATCAACTTGAAGGAAGCAGCACCAGAGTTGAGTGCCGAAGGAGTAGAGGAAGCTGTGGAAGTGCTCGCTGAAGAGGCCGGAGACGAGGACAACGAAACAGGAGTGGTGGAAGTCGACGACAGGATGCTCAAGGAGCCCGACGAGCTAGTACAATAGTCAATAATAACCACCTCACAGTAACCAACCACCTACGTAGAGCTCGTAGCAGAGGAAAGAGAAGAGGAAGATGCCGTAGATGTTGCTGTACCCGAAGTGGTGGTCAGAGCACTGACAGAGAAGTCACTGCTCTGAGAGTAGACTGTATTGATGTTGCTAAGAGAAATATGCGAGATATCAACACAATGCCAGGACCAAATATAGAAAAAGGTTACCTAGGGTCAATGGCCTCAACAGTGTAACCATCACTAGAGACGAGTCAGTCAGCCTTCAAAAAATGGGACAACCTAAAGGGACAAACCCGGCTGGAAGCTGGGGCAAGGTGATAGTGATGGACCCTTCAGTGGTGGGCACATTGTTTGCAACGGCATAGGTATTATGGAAAGCTACATTGACCAGTAGGATGGAGATAACCTGGGCGTCCGTGGTTGATGCCGTCCACGAGATTGTTGCTGGACTACCACTCGTCGCACCCTCAATAGGGTTAATGCTGAAAGCCGCAACATAGGGGACAATGAGCGCGAGCGTGCTAAGATGAGTGAGCTGAGGACAACCACGAGCAACCGTATCAAAGGGAACCCACCAAAGCTTAGCCAACATATTGAGTCGTAAGAGAGGCAAACACGACGGCCAGGGAAGACCAAAGGGACAGACTTGGAAGGAACTGGAGTAGTTGAAGAAAAAGCAGGGAGGGGATGGCCTTTTTATTCTCGCATGGTCTGAATACGAACCTGAAATTCCCACGCCGAATCCGATGCGATGCCGGCACAGTCTGCTTGCCAATTTATTCTCAGACTAGCGCGCCATTCCGAGAGTTCTGTCCACCCGAGGTTTAATGTAACATGCGTATCCTACCCGACATTACTAACAGAGCCGTACGCATCGTGCACCCTGGAGATGGGACTATGCGGCGGCGACGACGACGACGATGACCGCGCTATCAACACGGTCGGACGTTGACCAATCTCGTCCAGCAGGCCAGTCCAATTTTAGTAAACCGGCCTAGTAGATCTGCGAAGAGACACGATGAGTCTCTGCACACGTACGAAACCCGACCGGCGCACCTCGTCGAACGGTCGGGTGTCGTTAAAGCAACTTTCCCAAACTTCATTCACCGCACGCGCCGCCGTCGCTTCGTCAGGACACATTGGGTTCGCTCGAACAGACAATATCGCCCTCCGACGGACACACGCCTACCCATCCAAAGATGGAACGGCGGAGATCAAGGAGGGGGGCGTCAACGACAGACATGGCGAGGATCAGGTAGCCTACCTGGTGTTGTTTGGTGTATGACACATGCCCTCGGTCGAGTTCACGCATGTACCTGCAGTCCCCACTCAAACTGTTTGCGCGGATCTTTGCAGTGCAGGTCAACGACGCGCACGGACACAACAAAGAAATCCAGCTCCACGGACTCACTTCGCTACAAGCGTGATGTCGCAAGTTGTCCCAGTCGACGTTAAACTTGCAGTGATCATACATGTGTATGAGCTCGTGCGTCAAGGTGTCCGCCATCTGTCGCTTGCTGCACGGGTGGTTTTGACATAGCACCACCGCGCCAGCCGGGTGAAATCCTCCCGAACGTGTGAGATCGCATGGGGCACACATAATATTCTCAGACGGCACGGCACAGCCAGAAAGGCGAAGATGCTTGAGCATGAACACCACGGACGGACCTTGATAGAGTGAGTCGCATCAAGTCATATCCACGGGCGAAACGAACACCGATTCGCAAGCAAAAACTATGAGCGTCAGCACGGGGAAACGACTACAAAGACGGACTGTAGTTCATCAGCTCGGCCTTCCATTTTTCGCAACGAACGTGTTGTTGGTCCTCGAATCCACGTTGGCGCTCTTCTGGGGTAATGCCAATGCCAGTCAATACGGAGACCTTTTTGAGCCACCTCTGGAATGCGCCCGAGTTTCCCGAGTCCGCGGGTGTGGAAGAAGAGGAGGAGCTACGTTCCATCGTCGGACTTTTTGCAGTGAACAAGCACCAAGCTAAATAGGAAAGTGGCGGTACTTGCTGGAGGACACGACGAAACTAAGCGTTGAGTAAGGAGAGGCGAGTGAGGCGAGCCTCGATGAACAATTAAGGGCAACAGGAGTTCGGGACTTATACCTCAGTGGAGGAGGGGCGAGCGAAGCGAGCCTCGATGACGACCTGGGCAACAGGAGTAAGGAAACTAGCGCCAACTGCGGGGGAGGAGGAGAGGCAAGCAAAGCGAGCCTCGACGACAACCTGGGCAACAGGAGTAGGGAAACTAGCCCCAGCTCCACCCTGTTTGGTCGCAAGACTTATCAGGCCCTTGGTCAGGTAAAACATATCACAATAGAAGGAGGAGGAGAGGCGAGTGAAGCAAGCCTCGATGATGATGACCTGGGCAACAGAAGTGGGGAAACTAGCCCCAGCTCCACCCTGTTTTGTCATGAAGACTCATGAGGCCCTTGGTCAGGTAGAGGAGGAGGAGAGACGAGCGAAGCGAGCCTTGACAATGACAACCTGGGCAATAGGAGTGGGGAAACTAGCCACAACTCGACTCTGTTTTGTCGCGCAGACTCATCAGGCACTGGGGC
>JBBPJW010000902.1:0-18777 GCA_038088935.1 Pulveroboletus aff. viridisquamosus
AAAGGCAGTTCTAGGAAGTCCCGAGTTCGAGTCTCTTACATGTCCTCCTCATTGTCATCACTCTGTAGTTCCTCCTCGGTTGCTCCACTCAGAGCCTCTTAGGGTTTTCTCTCTTTCAGTGTTCCTCCTCTGAATCCATTGTCTAGGTGTAGTCTCTGATCTTTAGAGTTGTAACAGGGATCTTCCCTGGATCTTCCCCTGATCTCTCCGATCTCGGATCTGACCATCTCCGTGGATCTGACGGATCTGCCAAGGTGATCTCATCTGTGAATTGAGATCCCCATCCTCATTATGCCCATGCCTATTCTCTTCCATTCCCCCACACCTTACAAGAGGCCCTTTGCCTCATTCCCTATATCTGATCCATGCACTTACCTTACGGCCTATACAAGTACACCTCTTATGCTACTGGCTGGCTTACTGTACATCTTTAGGGTAGACACGGATGTACATGGTCCGTGCACCTCCTAGAGTAGTATATAAAGGCTGAGCTCAGAGTGCTAAAGTCCTTAGACTTTATCACTTGCAGCTTTAGGCAGTTTAGGCTTTAGAGAAAGCTCTTCTTAGGAAACCAGGCCCTTCAAGAGGCATAGAAACTAGGTCATCTCGAGCATGTGTCTCATCCAAGTCCTCTTCGTCTTACATCTTCCAGAGTTATCCTCAGTTGCTCCTCATCTGAGCCACCACTAGGTTATTCTCAGTGTCACTCCTCTTCCATCTTCAGCTAGGTGTAGCCTCTGGTTTCCAGAGTTGTAACACACTTAGCAATTGCCAGATGATGTTGCTAATGCCTCTGAACTTGTGCAGAAATTTCACAAGCTTTATTCCTCTGCTCCATGTCAAATCTTTTCCATTGATCATGTTTCTTTTTCTCAACTCTTCTGCCCATATGACACTTTTACTTTCAAAGCACCATTGTGGGTCTCTTGTCTGGAATCTGAGAGCTAAAAAGGGAATAGTGTTATAACACACTTTTTCTTTTTTCAATTGTGTGACCTTATCTTATCTTTAGCACATGAATATCTAATCTCTTATCTTATCAGGGCACATGATGAGTCACATGACTTAGAACATAGGGTTAGCCTCATGTCTTCAAGACCCTGCAGGGTTAGTTTAATCTCTGTTTACTTCTATTCTCTTCCATTTCTTAGAAGCTGGACCCTTAATGGGTTATACACAAGCTTCTCTTGTCTTTCATCCCTGTGCCACATATATGGGAATTTTCCCATCAGGGTCTTGATCCATGCACACTACTGTAGCATATATAAACTGTAGCTTATTGTCTCAAAGCCCTCAGCTTTAAGCACTTATATCATACTTATGTTAACTCACTGCTTTCCTTGCATCTAAATATCTTCTCTTCTGAGCTTGTGGCACTTTGATCTCAAGGTGCATAACAGCTGCAGCCTTCCAGCTGGAGAGATCCTCTTTTTCCTTGTCTCAACTCACAAGCCTAGTTAGAGGCCATTAGCACAAAAGCCCTCTTGTTAATTGTTCACTATCACATGCCAGTCCACATTAGTATTTGGAAGGCACCTGGTCAGTGCATAACAGTTCACTCCCCCACCATGTTCCAACAGCACTAAGTACTTAAACATGAAAACCAGTGACTGACTGCTACAGAGGTCTCATCTGCCCCTTACTATCACACAACTACCATGATATCCATTTTCTGTCGTCATTTGTTTCACCCCTTGCCTTTCATAATACCCATTTTCCATCCTCATTTTGTATTCATCACCACACAGATGTTCTCTCTCCTCTTTCACCAATTTCCACCTGCCATTCATTTTGGACACTAAATTTTTACTGTCATGCTATTACATCAACCAATCCCGCACGTCTTGCTCATTCAATAAACCATTGAACCATGACTGACATCTGTGTCCTTTTGTTATTGACACTTTTTACTACTAAGATACCCACACTCCTTTCAGCTTTTTTTAGCCTTTCTGCCAACTGGCCAAGGAGTGCTAATTGCGCTTTCTAGATGCTTTTTACCTAATTCCATTTGTTTGTGCACCCGAAAGGTTGGCCGGAGATGGCAGGAGAGTGTGAAAAGCACGTTGAGAGCAGAAGGACCTGCTCTCAAAAGCAAACTTGGGCTCTTTACAAGACATGTGTAGGATCAAAGCGACTGAAAAGACTGAAAAAGTATCGAAAAAGTAACCGTACATTTCCTTGATGGCATCAACCCGACATCGTCGGTTAACACATTTCAACCTGGCACTGCCAGCATCTAAGGTTAGTTTATATTCTACCAGATCAATTGATGGATGTACAGGGATTTGGGGTCATTTTCTCGCGATGCGGACATTACACGTCGCATTGGGGTGAAGTTCGAATAGATTCGGCAAGTGGAGCGACTACGGCTCTGATGGCATCGACTGCGCAATCCTATTCATCCCGAGGTTTCAGCTAGCATCGGTGCTGCTCTTGCGTCCACATTCAGACCATGAAACCAGCACTCCATGTGTCGATTTGGTGAGTTTGTAACATATCCCGTGAGAACTGGTCACTGACCCCATGGCAGTGGCGGAGGCATAGGCGGCCTGATGCTGGCTGTGGTCATCGGGAAGTATGGCACACACCTGGTTGAAATTTTTGAAGCTGGTCCAACAATCATGACCTTTGGTGCTGGAATCGGATTGTTTGGGAGGTCCATGGAAATCATGAAAGAGCTAGGGTTGTATGACGAGCTCGTCAAGATGGCCATCAGACCTCCCCAAAAAAACACTGGTCTGTTCAGTTCTCATATGTGTACCAGCATTCTTGTTCACAACACTATTGAAATTTAGGTCCGAACTTCAGAATGTCTAATCAAAAGGACGGGTATCACTGGTTCTCCGTAAAGTTGACGCGTGAGGATGTGTCAAGCAATCGGTTCATGGCGTTCCTGATTTTGTGGCCTGTAGATGGGACGTTGCAGCTCCATAGAAAAGACTTGATAGACTTCCTCCTACGGCACCTTCCTGCCTCTTGCAAAATCCACACGTCAAAGAGGCTCGATTTCTATGACGTCGATCCCGAGAAAATAACGTTGCATTTCTCCGACGGCTCTAGTGCTGTCACGGAACTTTTGGTGGGGGCAGATGGGATCCACTCTGCGACGCGCAGAATCATGTATCAGAAACTTGCTTCCTTGGTCGAAGATGCTGATTCCAGACAAGGGTTGCTAGAGTGCGTTGAACCCGTATGGACGGGTACCCTGGTTTATAGAAGCCTGGTGCCGTACGAAAAATTCTTGAATGAATACCCCCATGTCGAAGCGCCGACCAGCCTGATACTGGTGGGTTATGCCGACAGTTCACACTAGCGGAGTGCTTACTTGTGTATTCAGTACCTTGGGAAGAATAAAGTAAGGGCGTTTCAGCCTTGAATTCTTCGTACTGACCAATGCTCACCCTTGTAGCACATGGTAGCATTTCCTGTCTCCCAGGGGCGACTGATCAATATCGTCATCTTCTGTCACAATCGTGACGCGTTCGGAACACCATATGAAGGTCGTTTGGTTCTGGATGTCTCTGAAAAGGAGGTTTCCGATTTATTTGAGGACTGGGAGATTCGTGTAAAAGGATTAGCGAAGGTATCTGACAATATCTCCATCGACCTTTTCTGGCATTCCTAATGTCCCCACGGTGTGTCGAGAAACCGTCGCGATGGGTACTACAGATGCTCCAGCCGTTGCCCCATTATGTGGACGACAGAGTCGTCTTGCTTGGAGACGCCGTGAGCTTTGTCCTAGTTGCGGTACACTGAACTGTGGCTGAAGACATTGCAGGCACACGCTATGGAGCCACATTTTGGGGCTGGCGCGGGACAGGCGATGGAGGTGAGTACCACCCTGGCCCTCTAGAACGGTGTTGATTCAACGCTCGTTGTACGGGAAGGACGCATACGTGTTGGGACGCTTGTTGACACACGAACTGACGCATGGGGGGAACATTACCGATGCACTGAAGACGTATGAAGAAGTTCGTTTACCGTTTGCAAACAATGTCGTCCAGCGAACCCTGGATGTTGGTCGCTACTATGGCTTCCAGCACGATTCTGCGGGTCCTTACGGCAGCAAGGAGGACCTGGACCATGTACGCAAGTCGATTGAGGACGCATGGGAGTGGCAAGAGGAACCGGTACGGATATGGGGCGAAGCCGAAGAGCGCTGGCGTTTGAGATGTGGCATGCGTGCCAGGCTGTAGTCTCCTTGCAAGACAGATGAACCAGAGGTCGATATGGAATGGTGGAATGAATGTCGATACCTCTGACTGAGATGTCAAGTATATCATTACACCTGGCATCAAAGTAGACGGCTGGGGAGACAACCGACTTGATCCACTGTACCATGCTGCTTGATGCCGTCGATCAACACGATCCAGCCTGTGTCCGCTCGATGCCGCGTATTCTGTCATTGATAAGATTGTGCGTCGTACATCCAATCGAGTAGGCGCTAGAGCAGCTGGAAGGCGAGTGATAACTGACGAGCTCGAGTTTTCATCGCTCCATTCCGGTAAAGTGGGATACAAGACTTGGGATAAACTCAAGCAGCTACTCAACTCCGATGTGGTAGTAAAAGCACACAGCAACCCAGTATCGACATTAATTAACCACGCTTCCCGTTGATGGCTACCTTCTTTGCTTCAACTTCTGCCGCTTTTGCTATACGAAACAATCCTTGTCAGTGTTTGGACACGGATGCAGGATGGATGCGGACCTTCCGCCTCCGCCTTGCGCTTGGCCTGCGCAGCCTCGCGTTCTTCCCTAATCTTCTTCAGACGGGCAAGGTCTGACTTCGCTTCCTCTGTCTTGCCAGCAAGATGAAGCTGGATGGTCGGATTAGATACATCAATCTAAAGTGGCCGAGTGTGTACGCGTACCTTCCAATAACGTTCCTTGGCTTCCTGCTTCTCCTTTGCCTCCCTAAAGACATAGTCATGGTTGACAAGATGCGGACGCTCAGGAAGACGAGGGATCGGAGATCAGACTTACTTTTCCTTCCGGGTCAACTCTCTCGAGCCCAGATCTGCTATATTGAGTTTCCTCTCGACGTGATTGGGATTGATGAGATCTGCGTCCTCGTCCCCTTCTTCAATCACTCGTTTCTGGGCCAACTTATGAGCGGCTTGTTTCCTTTTGAGCTCACGTCGTTCGGTGCGTGTCAGCTCGGGTTGTGTAGTTGCGCTCGGTCCAGCCGAGCCTTCTTCTTCTTCTTCTTCTTCTTCTTCTTCTTCTTCTTCTTCCTCCTCCTCCTCCTCCTCCTCCTCCTCACTTTCTTTACCTGATTCCCCTTCCCCCCCCCCCTCTTCTTCTTTGTCGTCATCAACGTCCCGCAGGGTATTCTTGTGACGAGACCTGGTGCGCAATGATAATCACACACAAACCCTCGCATGAGGCGAAAAGGACACTGACGACTTTGATTCAGCTATCCCATTATGGTCGAGTTCCAAATCCCGACTAAACGTGCCCCCACAGTATCAGCCCATCTGATCCTATCTCGTGATTGTCCACAAACTCGCTCACCTAAAGTTTCTACCGCCACCACGCTTGGTCTTGAACTTGCCTGGCAATGAAGGCGTCTGGTAAATGGAGAGGGTACATACGGACTCGAGATGTGATGTACTTGCCTGTTCCTCTGACCATGTCCGACAAAGGTAATGTGTTGGAGAATAACAAAGATGCGCGCGCTTGCAGTGGACCGTAGATAAGGAAGCCTGTCCCAGTCCATCCCAAATTGGGACATCACCACCTTTGATTACTAATAGCGGTGTTTCGTCGAACCCTCCCGAGAGTCCGCGCCCACACTGACCGAGACGAGACAAGATGACGACGATACCGTCCCGCCTCGCGCAGGTCTCGCGCATGTCGAGCAATCCTGAAGAGGCCCGTAGGCGTGTCATTGATCTCTACAAAGGCTGGGTCCGTGCTGTGAGTGCCGTCTCCGAGGCTTGGTGCGAACGCTGCGTCTGACACCAGGAAACGCACGCAGGCACCCGAAATTGTCGCCACGTACGCCATTCCCGTTACACCTGCCTACGTCCGACACTGCATTCGCCAAAAGTTCGAGGCCAACCGACATGTTACCGATCCACGCGCGATTGAGGTCCTCATACACAAGAGTCGCTTGGACCTCCAGGAGACCCTCAACTGCTGGAAGCAGAGGGACCACGTGATGGGTATCCTTCTCAAGGCGAACGAGAGACCACAGCGCACGTTTCTGCAAAAGTTCTTAGAGGGTGTGTGGTTTCGTCGTCGGGCATCGCCATGGCGTGCGTGGATGGGACTGATGTATTGTGATAGGCAGAGACGAGGATGCGGTTCGGCCAGCTGCTTCCGGTGTCGTGTAGCGTGCCAGTCTGTTCCTGCTGTGTAGACTTCAGACGGTCCAATATCCAGACCATCTTTGTGCGACTTGCTGCTGTCTAGGCAAATATTATTGACCGCCCAGACCGTTTGCAGGTCTTGAAAGGCATCTCTACCGAACCTCCTACTCAAAGAAAAACTTGCAACCGTTCGCCAAGACTCGACGCTGATTTTCACACTCGGCCGACTGCCTCTAGAGCCTATGAGCACCACTGCCTTCTTCCATACATCCTTTATCAAGGCTACGAATTTACACCAAACGCACGAGCACCCTTTCTAGTACCCAATCTTGCATTTCGGGCACGTTGACGATTGACAGGTCAAGAAGAGATCGACGGTATGATGGCAGTGGCGGACAGATGCCTTGCAAGATGAGCATGGAATGCACTCACTGCGTGTCCACTCGATTCGATTTCTTGTCCTTGGCTACTTGCCATCTCCGTTGGATACGCTAAATAGTGGTCTGTCTTGGAGTTGCACCCTGCACGCAAGAACAGATATGCAAAAGGAAGAGGGCAGACACACGGGGAAGTGATCACACCGTCAGGAATGGCGGCTCGAACAGGTTGTTGGCATGCCCTCGGGTGAAGTACTTACGCATCTACGTTGACAGAGGCCCGAAGGGAGCACGACGCTTATAGTTGTTTCTGCGTGGCATCGCTCGGGAAATGGGATGGCGCGCCACAGATGTGGTGGTCAAAACACTCGACCTAGGTAGCGTCCAGAGGTGGTGCAACCATTCCTTCCTGGCAGTGGTGAGTCCGATGCGCGTAGGAGATGCGTAACGACATGGTATGTGTAAGATTTTGACCAAGAGAAGACAGGCAAACATCTGCAGTCGAATATAAAATGGAAGACGGTGGCGATGAGGTTAAACAGAGGATTGGGGAGTTAGACGAGTGATGAGGATGGGCGAAGGCGTAGTCGGACGTACGTAAAGTGTATGCAGGCGTAGATCAATGCGGACGAAACGATGATCTGGTGAATAGGATGTAGAGCCCCGAGCAGCGGTTGGATAGCAGCAGAAGAAGCGCGACGGACGACCATTGGTGGTTGTAGCTGACCTGAGGACGAACAAATGGACTCGCCTCGTGGGTGAGGGCGAACTCTCGTCCATTCCCGGTTGCAATCGTACGTGCCAAAGACACTGTGATGCACTTGGACGGACGCATCCGGACGCATCGGGAGCATAGGACACGGAATAATAACCCAGAGAACGACCAGATGCTCCTAAAGGTCGGTGACAATCGCAGACCGTAAACGGATCGTGTTCGGTGTCTTTGAGGGGTAAAATTTCGTCGCCAACATGCCCGACAACCGTCCACGACACCGACCCGAAGCATCGGAGGGATATGCAGTCACATGATCGAATAACACCCGTCACGTGACATGAGATCGTGCATCCAACCAACTTCTTCTCATCCATCTCTGTTGCGAGACGACGCGACGATGCTTCCACCCGCCGCAGTCCAACAGCAAGCCAAGCTTGGCGTATCTGCAGAAGAAAGTAAAGCTCAGCGTTTAAAGCGACAGCAATCTCGCTTTCGCGACCGCGGGGGGTCGGTGTCCCCCTTCCGTTTACTCGTCGCGTCGTGCATTAACGTGCAACCCAATGTAACAGGGCATTTGTACCATCCAAGTTGAACCCGCTCGTTGACATTCTTCTTGCACGTACTGTCTCTGGTGAATCGCCCTCCAAGGCCCGTCCAAAGGCTGTGGCCGCAAAGCGTCCTTCATTGGCCAGGACTCGTCAGTCTTCACCAGCACACAGACCTGGCCCGACTGCAGTCACCGAAGAAACTCATCCTATAGCTAGTTCGTCACCGCACTTCACGCCCTAGCTCACAGTTTGAGAACGCATATAGGGGGTGTCAGGTCAACGTCCCGGAAGCGGAAGGCAAAAGTTGTTGAGCTGGAAGGTGGGCTTTTGCTTTCCTCATGCTTGGGCTGATGTATAGAGTCTTTTGAATCACTCTCAGCCGACACCACCACAAAGCCTGCCCCGAGACGCCGTGGCAGGCCACCAAAAGGTAAAAGTAAAGCTCCGGGTACGTCATCCTTTCCGGCAACTTTCCCATATATTTCATTATCGTGGATACAGACTCTGATACAGAACTACCACCTTCCGACACCAAGCCCAAGTCCACATCGAAAAGGAAAGGCAAACAACCCGATGCCACTCCGTCTACCTTGGCCAGAAGTTTGAAGGCGAAAACAAAGCCGAAAGCCAAAGCAAAGCCAGCTTTCGCAAAGAAGGTAGTGGAAGTGCTTGTTTCGGGTGAGTATTTGGTCCTCGATACGACCTTTCGAGTCCTGACATAAACTCGTACAGACGACGACCGAACGCTCGTCGATGTCCCCCACAAAGCCAAATCCAACCCCAAGGGGAAAGCACGATATGAAGGCATTGGCGGATCTGACAATGAAACACCGATTGTCAGAAAACGGCCTATACCTTATGTAGATGGTTCGAAAGCAGTCGTTTCAAGGACCGTTGCCCACATCAACACGGAAAAAGTTATGAGTACAGAAAGTTCAACCAAAAGGATGTTGGAGAATGTAGACGAGAGATCGTGGAAAGATAAACATTGCAAACCGAAGCAGCTTGCACTACGTGACGACGACGACGTGGTAGCACTCACCGCTGAGAATGGCAAGGCTACGAACTCAACATCTGCAAAACTAAAAAGTATCACTAAACTTGTGCTCATACCCCTTTCTACGTCCAAAGACACCAAGAACGGGGGAAACTCGAGGTCTACAGCTAAAGGGAAGGAAAAGGGCAGAAGCGGACCTGAAAAAGACGTTGCTAGACCGGTCAATGGAGATGACGACGAGCGACCTCCTCAGCATGCCTCCAAACGGAAAAAGGAAGATAATTACGACAATCGGCCCCGGAAAATTGTTAAATTCTCCGATTCTAGGTACGTGTTTTAGTACATGATGCAACAAAATGGCCGCGTTGGTTAATTTATAATCCAGTCTTTCACACTCATCATCTCAAAAGTTGAAGGAGAACCAGTCCGACAGGAAACTCAGTAGTGCAGCCAAGCCGAGCCCTAAGCGCGAACCTGATGGTGCCCTGCGCCCAAAACTAGCCATGAAGCCGCCCTCGAGCACAAAAATGCTGAAGGGTCCTCCGCCTGAGGTGCTTGAGCGCATCAAAGCGAGCGCGGTACGACATTTGCGATGTGCAGACAGTGAACCAGATGAGCTGGATTGTCTTTCGTGAGTACAGTCATAGGCGTGGGGAAGAGACGAGCACAGGGTCTCGTCTCGACTCGCCAGCTAGGGGGCATACACGCGGCACTTTTACGTGTCTTGGTGGTTGTGCAGCTCGTCTTCCCTGGTCATTTCTGGCCATCCTTGTTATCTACAGCGCTACTTCTGGTCCATCGCTCCCAAACGCCACACGCAATGTGAGGGCTGGGAGTGACTTGTACATTGCCAGGGATTCGGTCTGATATCTGCATTGTCCCTGTATCCTTGTTGCCAGAGTATGTATTTGCCACGATTTCAGCCTTTGCTGTCTTGTACTCTGCTTGGCAATGGGTGATAATAGACCATGTTTGTTTTTCATCCAGCGTCAGAACATCTGAATGGTTGCTTTGCTGAATATACACAAGCTGGTATGAATTGAGTTGAAGTATGCGCGTGGCCCCCAGCCTCCTCCCTGCGATAAGCCAGCATCGAAATCTACAAAGCAAGGCAAAGAGCTACTATAGTACGTGTGTATAGCCTTACAATAATAAGCAATACGACGGGAAGCCCTCCGTCAGTCCCAGAATATCCCTAAACGTGCACCTCGTCCAGTCCGTTCGCGACCCTGATCCCGTCTGGATCCCATCCCATCTCCTCGTTCCGGTGCTTTAGTCTCGGGTCGACCGTCTGGTGCTGCTGAGGCGGCGTAATGGGCGTCACGCTCACCGACGCAGCCGGATGAACCACGCCTTCCATCGGTGACGGATCGTGGTCCGCTTCGTCCGACGAATGCTGCATGTCATCCATGTTCGCGTCACCGCCCTCACACCGCCTACCATGATAGTAATTGTGTTCGCCATCCTCGCTGTCAGAGCCAAGGTCCATCGCCTGCTCGACGGACATGACCATCTCGGTATCTTCCACCTCCGCCTCCACGTCCCCGCCTCCGTCCTCGCCGAAATCTCGGTGTGCGTCAGGCGAAGGCACGAACTCCAAACGTACGTGGTCATGTCCACCCCAGTCCCGATCGCAGTCTTTGTGGTGTGACGACGGTTTGGACGGGCTCTGGCTAGACCTGGATTTTTCGAGTTTGCGAAGGACCTTGGCGATGTACTCCTTGGCGAATTTTTTGATCTTGGCGACTTTCTCGTCCGATAGCGCATCTAGACGACCTTCTTTATAAGAGGTCGACTTCTTTTCCTTGTCGGTGATGATATGGGTCAGCTTTTGTTTTTGCGACGCCAAGGTCGAGTGGGTCACGAAATTGAGACGTGGGTGAGAGAGACGGCGTGAAGCAGTAATGGGGAAGCATACCTCTTTGGCATACTTCTTGAACACGTCGTTCTCCATCTTCCCCGAATGCTTGCTCATATACTTTACCACTACGGCGCCCACAAGCTTCAGCAGCCTCTTCTCCTTATTCATCTCCTTCTCCTCTTTTGGCTGAGGCTTTTTCGGTGCCCTTGGCTTCTTCCTCATCACTTCGGGAGAGGGCTCCACTGTGGCAGCAGCAGCGGCCGCCAATCGCGCAGCCTCGGCCTCAGCTGCGGCAGCATTTGCAGCGGCGATGATATCCGCAATCTCTTTCCTCTTGGCCTGGGGGTCGACAATGTACTCTAGTTGTCCGTGTCCTTGTATTGCCTGGGGCGGTAGAACAGGCATCTCGGGCTGCGACACAGTTCGAGCTGCAGGCCTGAATTGGATATCATCGCCTTCCCGGCGCGTTTTCTTCAAAGGTCGGTTGTCGTCGTGCGACTCGATGATGATGGTCGGTGGTGACTCTGGCATCTCTTCCTCGCCGTTCTATCAACGAATGCGCGTGATGATGGAGCGATCGAGTATAAAATGAGGGAGAACTACATACCGCCTTGAGACGTTTCGGTATACGGTAAGCTACCTCAAGGGAATCCCAGTACTCGAGAAGCTGGAATGTCTGGTGTCAGCACATATGGACTTCCACAGACAACGTAAACGGACCTTGAACGCCAACGATTTCGTACGTTCGTTCTCCGACTCTGCGCAGACCTGCACCGGAACTCGGATCTTGGAATCGTCGACCTTGTTCCGCTGGATAAGAGGCCACTTGACCATGGCTTCGAGGGCCTTCAAGGAATGGATCCTAAATGAGTCACACGAAACCCAGGGAGGACGGAAAACGCACGAGAACGGTAACCTCCAGGTCCTTGACATGATCTTGGAGTATATTCGTCATGAGACTAAACCCGCGCAGACGCATAATCTGCCGTAGAGCTGCCTCGCTCTCCGTGATCTTTGAGTAACCCACATCAGCTGATGTGCCGACATTGGATGTTGATGGTGCAACACACCTTTATTCGGGTGAGGAGCTTGGAAAGCACCTTCTTACTCGACGTCTGCCGGATCGCCTGTACAACCTTCGGAATCTCCTTCTCAACCAGAGGCTTGAGTTCGGGCTGTATGAGAACGTCGGTGATAAGACGTAGGACAAGGAATCAAGGAGGAGCTGAAAAAAATACCATATAATCCTCATCAAGTTTCTTGCTTTTTCTCTTCTTGCTACCCTTGAGCCCTAGCTTCTCTACCTCGTCGGAGATTCCAAGAGCTGATGAACCAAGATATAGTTCAGGTGATAGGAATCTGAGAAGAGTGATGCGCACCATCAAGATAAAGATCGTCCATGCCACCAATGTCTGTCTGAGTCTTACCGCCAAGGAAGCCCACGCAATTTGGCTCCCCACAGTAACAAAGTTGTGCATCGTGTCTTGTGTTTACGAGTGACTCAGTCTTTGATATGCCCAGGGAATTCTGAAGTAGAAATATGGACATACCCGTACCGGTCTACGTTGTAGTTGAACGTCAACTCCTCATCTTTTTTGATGCACCGACTTGCGAAGATGCCCATCCGGACACGCTCGCCTACCTGCCACTTGGCCACGTAACAGTTTGGACTACAGCTGTGATTCGCGAAACGACCAATACCACCTCTCTTGGTCGCATCAATGTACTGAGCCATGAAGAGAGACACAGATATGAGTGGGATGTAAAGAGGGAAAATGGGAGCGTTCACCTCATCTTTTTGCAGCATCATGAAGTAAAAGTGCTTGATGCCCTCCTCGGCATACTCCCGCATGCGCTTTATAAAGGACGGATGAGACACCACTTCGCCGATGTACTCATAAATGAATGCATCTCTGTCAGATCCCATGCGAATCGTAAATTGATCATGTATAGTACGAGTATAGTATAGACATACTTTGATATGTCAGAGACAGCCCGTAACCCATATCCTTTCTTTTCTGTCAACACGATCTCGATGTTGGCATACTCCTTCCGTTGGAACCTAAATTCAGCAGCGGTCAAGAGAAGAAACTGAGATGAGCGCTCATTGAAACCAAGATGTGGGGAAAGCAACACAAAAGGTGTACCCACCGTTGGTTCTGACAGTGAGCCCGACACCGACAATCGTCCGGTAGGCACTCCACCTGCGTGAGCCGATTGATACAATCCGAGCCCTGCCCACATGCATCCAATGGGTCATCTACGCCTATGACGGCGAAAAGGCGCCCGACCATGCACCCACCACCAGAAGTAGTCAGTTACTACGTATTCTCAAGGCTACAACTAAGAAAACATGAAACTGACCATGCTCGTAGATGCAGTCGCATGTCATGCTCTCTAGAGCCTCTCGTGAACGCCCAAGTGTGTTGTATTGATAGTGATTTTCGATGAGCTCGATAAAGGTCGTTCGAGCTTCCTCCTCTGCACGGGGAAGGTCGCCTATGAATTGAGGACCAAAACGTCTTGACTTCCCGCTTGCAGGTGCGGGTGTGCTTGATTCTGACTTCTCTCGCTTGAGTGGAGGGGGAGGTGAGGGTTCGGTCTTGACGGATGGCGTCTCGGGTGGGGGATTGACATCGTCGCTGTCTTCGAGCATGGGTAGACGATCTACTGATACTTGTTCGTTCTCCCGTCCAATGTCCTGAGTCAGTACAGGATGGATAGATGGACTCTGACGTTGAGAAGGAGGTTCGGACATGACAGCGAGGGAACGAATGCACCACGTTGGTCAGTGACAGTCAGGGCGCTGGTTCAACGATAAAATGAGCAACGATCAGCAACTAGCTCAACGCCGAGCACGACAGCGACACTGGCGATGGTGTCAGTACCATATACGACACGGAAATGGAGTGACGAAGACACTAACCCTGTCCTTGTGTGAAGTGGCTCCTCGTAGGGAGGGACTGCCCTAGCGAGTCCTGGCGCGTGCAAGGTCTGGGGAAAACGTCAACCAAACCGTCAAATGGCCCTTGCGTCGACTTCAAAAAAGCGGAAGCGCGACGACAACGAGATCAAGCTCTCGTTTGTGCTGTCTGACCAGCCGAAATCGCAGCTGGGTCCTGTCCTTGGTGAGTAGCTAGAACGCTCGCTCGTGGTCGTGCACGGTTAAAGTGACCGTTGCCACCACAGCCAATTTTCCTGCCATCAGACCACCCAAGTCTACCCCGTTCAAGTGTTATCAGACAGAGAAGGCTGCTGTCGACGAGGACGTCCAGTTTGCAGAACAGTTCACGTTAATTGCTGGAGAGAGCGATAGTGTTGAATTTTTTTCTTCTCCAGAAGGTCGACAAGCATCCGCTGGATCCCGGTGCGTCTCTAGTGAGCCTCCTGTTTTCTGTCTGACTTGACTTTGCGTGCTTATATCTAGATATTTCGTCGCTGTACATAACAAGCGCACCAAGTCGACGACGATTCGTGAGGCACCCCTCCACATCCTAACACACCAAGTCAAGGCGCTCAAAACCCTCAAGCCCGTGGAATCTTCTAATTTGCAGCATCTCGAAGCACGCGCTGCCCTCGGCGAGTCCTTTGGCACCAAGAAGGCCAAGCAAGCCATCAAGGCCCAACAGCGGAGAAAGGTGGATGTATCTGCGATGGAGACGGTTGCAGATTACCTACAGGAGAGTATTCAACGGAATACACAATCTTTGCCCTCCAGGGGTGCGTTCCCAACTGTTGCACGTCAGGGTGATTGAAAAATGTCCAACAGAGGTGGCACAAGCAACGACAGATGATGCGCGCTTAGTGCCTGTATACAATTCAGATGCCAGGACTCCGTCGGAAATCTACCCTTTGCACAATGTTATCCCAGAAGTGGAATGGAAGACTCTATCACCCCCGCCGATCATCCAAGCGTGTTCCAACAAGGAGCGAACTGCCTTACTTACATATCGACGATCAAATTGGGTCAATCAACATTTGAATCTCGTTTGTTCTTCCCCCTCCCCGAGTAGAACACAGATGTGAGTTGTCCCTGGCTCTTTGTCCGTGAATTACGGGGGCTGATGTGTTCCGAATCATGGTCAGCAAAATCCTCATGTACATCTCCATCATGATATCCTTCCGAAACCTGACCACCCGTAAATTTGACAAGTCAACCGTCTACGATAAAATGTCCACTGTCCCTTCCGTTATTGTCGATGGTCTTATATCTAAGTTCACAGAAACTCCGCGGGGGTCAACAGAGTTAGGAATCTTCTTAACACGAAATCGGAATTTACTGACTCGCGTTGTTTAGACCGCAGTCGACATCTCAGACAGAAACACTATTGCTCACGCACATGTTTGCGTTATGTCTTCGTATCGATGACTATGCGACAGACACAACACTTATTGCGAATGACCTGAGTGAAAAAGTTTCCAGGTGTGTCTTTGTTTCAGCTTTGGGATCTTTTTCGAGGTATTCATACCAAATGTCACCAATAGGATCAATGCGCTATTTAAATCATTGGGTTGTAAGATCCGCGTGTTAACCTTACACGATCTTAAGCGGCTTGGTCTTCCCGATAGTGCTGGAGAGACGAAGAGAGCTGTACTTGACATGCCGTTGGAGTTTCCGAAATCGCGGGTTAAAAGACGCCCATGAGAAATGGCAGGAGACAGTGAGTTGTATGTTGTGTCCACGCGCTGATACTGGAATAGGTGGGTAGCTCCTATACACATGTGATCGACAGATAGATTGAAAAAAAGTATGAATACACTCTCCTTGATGATTCTGAATTTCCGCATCTTCTGTGTGACCGATTTCTTGTAGTCTCGCGATGTTCGACAACGGATGGCAAAATGGGTGAGTCGGGTGGAGCATGTGGCATGGCTTCCGCGGGCTGTCATCCCCCCGAGGAAAGGGCATGCCAGCGAGACTCCGATCCGACTGATCTTCGATGGCCATACACATATAGTACGTCGCACTCTCGAGTAGCCTACTCACCTTACGACGCCCTCTCTGTCCAACCAACCCAGCACATGGGGAGAATTAAGTTGTTCGGGGAGTATTTGATTTCCAAACAAATACTCCCTCGACAAACTGATGATCCCGGCAATGCTGGCAGCTACCGCCCAATACGTCAGGTACTCCCATCTACAAGTACCTGTTTCCTTCGCCACCGTGTGCCCAATGCCATAAACACGCAGCTCAGGTCGCCGCAGCAGCCATGAGCGGAGTACAGCCATCCACAGCAAATAAACAATGTCACATACCAAAGCATCCGTGTGGGATACCTGATTATTGTCAGATTGTCGAACCCGAGACGCTGTTACACAGCCGGAGGCAATCCTCTTGTTGTGTACCAAGACTACGTGATCAAGAACGAATCAACGGCAATTCGACCCTGCGCTATATGAACCCGCGGGGAGAATCAGAGAGATTCAGGCGCGAGAGGAACACACGCAGTCTCGGTGGTCAGAGTCCCGACACACCCGATTTCAGCGCTCGCACCACTTGAAGAAATGTGGCGCCGAATTCTACAGGGGTTCACCCCAGACGTACGAAATGGTGGTGTATCCTGAAACGTTGTCCAAGCTATATTGTTTGAGAGTCAAATTGGATAGTGTCTTCATAGCTCTGATACTTCCATAGGTCGAGCGACCCACGAAGAGAGGCAGCAGAGAAAGGGTTTCAAGCAGTACACGACACAGATAGAGTAGATAGATCGTACATGATCTCATAGTGGTCAAGTGAAAAAGGCAGGGAATCTAACAAGTAAATAGTGGACCGACCTGTCGTGCGACAGGGTATCAGCCGCGTTGCTCCCGTAGCCCCATGATCTCATCACGAATAAAGTTGACCACCATTTCCATGATTGGTCGCTTCTCGGGTTCAGGTGACTAACCCACAGGAGAAGATGGATAAATGAACGAACCTGAAGCATAAGACAAGCGAACGAATAGACATCACTCATCCTTGTCGGACTTGGATCCCCATTATCGAAGTGAAAGAGTTCGGTGGCGGCCCAGCGGGCACCATAGACGTCGTCGTGGGAGGCTGCCGGTGCCAAAGACATCTTCTCGGGAACATGTCGAGTGACACATGAATCCCTCAGGGTGCCCTTTCCATGCACTACACCAACGGATTCCTGATAAAGTTGGGGTCAGACCAGATATTTGAAGCCGCAACAGAATAGGATAAGCTTACAGGTGTTAGATTTCCATGAATGATACCCCTAGAATGATCTATGGAACGACATGGTTAGTGGCCTGAGAACACAGCGGGAGCAAAATTACGGACGTCCATGGAGTGCGATGGCCAAATCATTTAACTAATGGGATACTGTTAACAGATTCTCTTTCTTCTCTCCCGAAATGCCGAACTTACAACAGATAGCGTCGCCGCTGTATCCATGCCAGTGCTCCTGCAATAGAAATCTGACTCGAACGTCGGGGCAATAAGGCTGGTTTGCGAGGACATCACAGACATGGGGTCGAGGGGATCGTAAGCAGAGTTAATAAAAGGGAGCCTGAGCGAGACAAAGCAGCCCGCGAATCGGTATTGCCCTTTTTTAAGGAAAATCCTCAATAGGCTCGTAGTCCGTGTCTGCATGAATGGTCGGGAAAGACTATCCTAAAACTTGCAGAGGCACTTCACTAGCAATCTTGGAGCTGAATTGAACGAATATGGGAAGAGAGGATACTGAAGCGACGATGCACCTCCTCTCCGTAGTCCGAATCGCAACACCAGATACATGCGAACATAGCCATTTTCAGTCAGTAAAGGATGAACAGAGGATGACGGTGGGATAGTGGGAGTAGGGATTGGACGGTAGAGAGTGAGAATACCCAGGCGATCGCTGAAGGCACGGCTGTGTAGGCACATCCGTCAGCCGGTTGTTTTTCACGTTGCACTTCATCCCGGCCGCCGTTAGGGCTTGATGGGTGGAGATACCAAAACTAGTCAACTTCTTCTCAAGAACCCGTTCGGTCATGTACTGAGGAATGTGAATATAGTACGAGTGAACCGGTTTGAGAAGGGAAAGGTCAGGACGGTCCATGGGACCAATGCGCGCCTTGAAATGGACGTCGGTGAGTTTTACCCCACTTGACCAAACTCCCATTCCAATCTCATACAGGACCTGCGAGGCATTGAGAGGACGGGCAAAGGACACGGAACAGTTCACGTACCTCGACGAGTGGCAGCATGTACGACCAGAGCGCGAGACGTCTACGACGACCAAGTCCCGGAACCATGATAGAGGAGAGATGCGGCAGTAGCGAGGCCTTGTGGACCTGCGTCGACTATGGGGACTGTAGAGCTATCGGGGAGGAGGGGCATAGCTAATAATGGTGTGGCTGAGATCGAGTCAGAGATCAAACGTATGACACGCCGGGCCTCTCGCTTTGTTTACCCCCTAGCAATAGCACGCCATGGAGGTTGATCAAGTCGCAGGGCTCTCCCTCGTTCCAAATTATTTTACCGAGGAAGAACATGGACGAATGGATGGGGAACTTTCGCTCTTGACTCCAGCTCAAGCTGCTGATTACTTTGATTCCTGTGCACCTCACATCCTGGCCGCTATCGTTGACCAAGCCAAAAGTCGCCTCGATCCAAAGTACTGCAGTGCCAATGAGTGCAAAGCCCTCTTGGCCAGGGAACCGAGGCTCAAGCAAGTGCTGTACAAGGGCCTGACGGATGGATACAAATCTGTTCGGCTCCTGGGTGAGGTCGTATCTTGGCTGTTGATTGTGCATCTAATTTCTGGCACTGTAGAAATTTTACGACCAGGTGAATACTCACTCAACATTGTGCAAGAATAGTATTAATTTAGTGTTGAGATTTTCGGGTTCCTGAAATGCTTCCCGAGCACATTCCCCTCGGTATGCTATCTTTGATATTCCAGCTACTTTATTCATCATTTTGCATTTCTAGCCTATGAAGAGGATTGGAAAATGGATTACATTGGGAAAGCTCCA
>JBBPJW010000903.1:0-18759 GCA_038088935.1 Pulveroboletus aff. viridisquamosus
AGATCCAGATGGGATCTCCTAGGCCTTATGGTGGCCATGCCCATTTCATTGATCTATACCAGTGCCCTTCCATTCCACCCACATCCTCATGGTGTGGCTTCTCTTCCATTCCTATCCCTTGATCCATGAGGCCACTGCCTCACTTCTTATTGCTGCCCCATGCCCTCTCTCATCTATCTATTTAGAAAAAGGAGCTACTTTAGCTATTGGTGACCATAGATAGCATACTTTAGGGTAGACCTCCTGTACATGGTCTGTGCACAGACCTTGACAATATATAAGGCAGGGGGTACAAGCTGGGGAAACCCAGTCTTGCTCTCTTGACCTTTAGGCTAGATCCACAGTAGTGATTTTAGGTCTTGATTCAAGAAGGATTCCACCTCTACTCTCATTAACTGTCTGGCTTTGGGTTTATACAAGGGCCCAGGTCTCATTCATTCTCTCTTGCCTAGTTCTGGGCCACTAGCACAAAAGCTCAAGCAGTTATCAAGGATAGGATAGGAGTATCCACCAAGGTTGACTCAAGTATCAAGGCAGGACAGGTAGTTACCTGTTTCAGTTACTACTAAAGAAAAAACAATAAAGATTGAAGAGGTTAGTGACAAAGAATCTGAAGTGAAAAGAGTTAGGTTGGATTTTTAAAATGGAATACCTTTTCTATGCAAGGTACTTCCTCTCTTATCTGCATGCCTGTACTAGTTGTTGCACATCTATTGCAACTACCACTTTCACATCACGTGATCATGGGAAGCCTACTCCTTTTCAGGATTAACCCTACACTAGGACTAAGCAATACTTTATGAGTTTCTTCAGGATCAGTGGTCACATGATCCATCTATGGATCTTCTCCAGATCTGCCCTGGATCTTCCCGATCCTAGATCTGACCATCTCCATGGATCTGACAGATCTCAGAGGTGATCTCATCTGTGGCAGAGATCCCCATCCTCACATTGACCATGCCTCTTCTCTTCTATTCCCCATACCTATACTGCAAGGCCACTGCCTCTTCCTTAATTCCCGCTCCATGCCTTCTCCATCCTTCATATATGAGTGCTTCTATTCTGCTACTGGTTACTAGGTATGCAGCACACTAGGGTAGGCCATAGCTACAATGGTCCGTGTGCCTTCCCTGGGCTATATAAAGAGGCAAGTACTGGTGCTAAAGCCCTAGGCTTTATCACTTAGTATTTCGCATTACTTGCACTTCTTTGGAATACCTCCCTTTTAGAAAAGGCCCCTTAGTCACTTGGGCATGAGTCTCTTATGAGTCCTCCTTGCAGTTTCCCTACTCGGTTGCTCCTCTTTAGAGCCTCCATTTGAGTTTACTCCTTTGTGTTTCTCCTCTTGCATTCAAGTCTAGGTGTAGCCTCTGGTATTCCAGAGTCATAACACTAGTATCTTCCTCTAGAAAATCTATGAGAATCTGTTATGTGCTCAGCAAACACTAAGTCTTCTCACATAACCATGGGACTTGCCTGCCTCATAAGATTAAACCCTAGGCTTAGATTTGATTCTTTATTTAGAATATTCCATTACTCATGGGTTAGTCACATGATATGGCTGGATCTTAGATGAGATCTTAAATCAATATCAATGATATCTGATCTAATGGATCTAGATTAGAATCATATCTGTGGCAAAGATCTAGATAGATCTCCTTGGCATTATGGTAGCCATGCCTTATTCATATTCACTTACCCTGAGCTTCCATTCTCCCACATTCTCATGGTTGTGGTTTCTCTTCTTATTTTCTTGATCTGCAAGGCCACTGCCTCACTCCTTACTCATATGCTCTATGCCCTACTTTCTATTTAAGAAAGTATGAGAGGTTACTGCTATTGATTAACATAGATAGTAGATTACTCATCCTGTGTAAGGGCTATGCCATCTGGCAATATATTTATAGAATAGGCAAGACCTGGAGTCTCTCCAGTCTTGATTACTTGTATCATATGCTCACTTTTTTCTTCTTGGGCTCTGCATTGTGGAGTTAACCTGAGTTCCTCCTTATCTCCTTCTTATGACCTGAGCACTTACTAGTGTTAACTTGGATTACCCCTATCAAGATTCACCAAGCCTAGTTGGGGCCACTAGCAGAAAAGCCCTCTTGTTGTTGTTAGTTTCCTGTTACTCACTGGTGTTTGTTGCCAGTATTTGTATTGTACTATTTGGATGCATAACAGAATTCCAGTACAAGTTTCCCCCTCTGCATGTCCCAGACTAGTCATAGATGACTCTGCTCTTGTCAATAGTGAAGTGCAAATCAACTATATCAATTGGGAGTTTATCTTCCATTACAAACTCCCTACCACCTAACTCTCTACTTCTTTCAATATCTGCAACATTAACTCCTTCCTAAACAAAAAGGGTCATATTATCCATACCTGCACCATACTCCTTTGACTAGAAGAGGTAACCCACTTAGTGTCCTGTCACATTATGGCATATGAAAGAAAAACTCTTATTCTTGGTGTTGCAAACCCATGCAACGACCACTTTCACTCTCACGTGATCGTGGGAATCCCAACCCTTATCAGGCTAAACCCTAGCTTAGGACTAAGCATATACTATACGAGTTCCTATAAGGTTAGTGACCATGAGGCATCTTCTCTGGATCTTCCCCGATCCCGATCTGATCTCATCTGTCGGATCTGACGGATCTGCTGATGGATCTCATCTGTGGCTGGAGATCCCCATCCTCACTGTGTCCTGACCCCTTACCTTCCATTCCCCCACATCATTCATTACCGATACATGCATTCTCTTCACGGCCTACACGAGGCTGCTCCCTTTACGCTAGAGGCTAGCTTACTGTACTACTTCAGGGTAGACACAGATGTACATGGTCTGTGCACCATCTAGTGTAGTATATAAAGGCTGGCTCCTAGTGGTAAAGTCCTCAGACTTTATCACTTTGTAGCATCAGCAGTTTAGACTTAAGGTTAAGCTCTTCTTAGGAAACCAGGCCCTTCAAGGGAACAGGAACTAGGCAGTCTCGCGTCCGTGTCTCATCCGAGTCCTCTTTGTCATCCATCCTCCAGAGTATTCCTCAGTTGCTCCTCGTCTGAGCCACCACTAGGGTTAACTTCAGTGTCACTCCTCCTCCAACATAGTCTAGGTGTAGCCTCTGGTTTCCAGAGTCGTAACACTTGGACTTTCATGGCTTTAAGCCATAAACCCTAGCATGAACTGGATGGCCAATTTACTCACTATTCCTTCCTTCTCCAACCACTTCAAGAAGCTTTACTATTCTGAATCTGCCCAACCTTTCCTTCAACAACACACCATCAGGGAAGTTATTCTTCCAGACAATGAATGTGTTATCTACTACCTGAAAAACAAGTCACCAAACCAATCCATTGATAACAATCTCTATTAATGGCACTCTTTCTATATCATCAACTCCTGTTCTGTATTTCTTCTCTTTATAACTGTAGCAAAACTCACTATCTCTACAGAGCTTGCCATTAAGGCCATCAAGGCCAAACACAAGATCACCCTACTCCCTGAATATCAGCAATTTGCTACCATTTTTTCCAATACTCCAAATACTCTCAACAAACTCCCACCCTTCAGATCCTATGTCCATGGAATCAACCTTAAAGAGACCTTTATGCCCAAGATTGATAAGGTCTACCCCTTATTGTTATGCATCTTGTGAACATGACAGTTAGCAGTATGTGACCATGAGAGTCTGTTGAGCATGTGATGCAAATGGTTGCAGTCATGTGACCAGGAGCATGTGATTGTGTGAATGAGTAGCCTTATCAAGGAGAACTCTAGGCTAAGGTTGAGTCCTATTCAAAGTTATCCCATGCACAGGTATCAGAACAGGTGATGTGGAAGATCTCAGATGAGATCTGGATCCATAACTCTGATGATATCTCTTCAGAGATTAGGATCTGATCTGTGTCAGAGATCTGATGGATCTTCTTGGTCTCTAGGCAGCCACACCTTATTTATATTTGTGAGCCATGCTTCCCTTCTATTCCTCCCACATTCTCATGATGTGATGTACTTATCACCATCCCTGATCCACAAGGCCTCTGTCTCACTCCTATCTTATGCCCCATGCATTTCTTAGTCATATATCTATTTAGAATCTAGAGCTACTTATGCTATTGGTGACCATAGATAGCATACTTTAGGGTAGACCTCCTGTAGCTGGTCCATGTGCCAGTCTTGACAATATATAAGGCAGGAGGTATAAGCTGGGGAAATCCAGTCTTGCTCTCTTGGATCCTAGGCTTAAGCTTATATACCTGATCTCTTAGCTATCCCCAAGGGGATCCCTTTGAACTCTCATAAGGCTATGGCTAACAGGATTTATACCAAGGGCCCATTGCTTACCACCACTTTCTCTATTTGCCTAGTTAGGGGCCACTAGCTAAAAGCCTCACCAGTTATTTAGAAGAATAGGTGCTTACCAAGGAAAACTCAAGTTACAAGGCAGGACAGCAAGATGCTGTTACACTTATTCCCCCAGAATGCCAAGTTACCAAAGATTTTATTAAAGAGAATCTTTGTGCTAGAAAAATATGCCCATTAAACTTCCCCCAGACTTTCTCCTTTTTCTTTGTCAAGAAGATAGATGACAAAATTCACTCCTGCCAAGATTACAGATATCTTAATAAACACACTGTTTAAGATGTTGCAGGTGCTCTGCCCACTCTAACCTTGATACTTAAGACATCCTTGGTAAATGCTCCTATCCTCAAACTGTAAGCAGAGCTTTTGACTAGTAACCCCTAAATAGGCTAAATAAAAGAAAATATGATGGGTCATGCCAAAGGAGCCTCTATCAGAAGAGAGCTCAAGGAGATTTCCATTTTGGAGATAACTAAGAGATCTAGTGGGCTACTTGTATAATCCCACAGGTAATTAGCCTAAAGAACAAGTAGAGCAAGACTGGGGGAAATCAAGCTTGCACTCCCTGCCTTATATATTGCCAGGGTCTGTACACAGACCAAGTACAGGAAGCCTACCCTAATATCTACTATCTATGGTTACCAATAGCAGTAAGGTCTATATTAAATAAATCAGGAGAAAGCATGGGGTAGAAATAAGGAGTGAGGCAGTGACCTCATGAATCAATGGACTAGAACAGAAGAGGAACCACATCATGAGGATATAGGAGAATAAAAGCACACAGAATCAGATCTATGAAAAAGACTGGCCACTATAAGGCCAAGGAGATTTATCTGAATCTCTGCCACCAATGCAGATTCTAATCTAGATTCTAAGATCAGATATTATCAGGGACTGTACCTGGATCTCATCTGAGATCTGCCACATTATATAACTAATAACTAGTGCAGGAAATTGTTATGGGTAACTACCCATCCTGCCTTGATACTCAAGTCTTCCTTGGTGTACACTTTTATTCTTCCTAGAGAACTGATAAGGCTTTTGGCTAGTGGCCCCTAACTAGACTTGAGTGATAGCTACGATGGTCCTGTATAAAGCCTAGTGGGCTCAGCAACCAAAGGAGTACTGCCTTATGAGAGCTATGGTGGATTCCTTCTTGGGACAGAATCACAAATCAAGAGTTTCTCTTGTATAAACCTTCAGCTAAAAGGTCAAGAGGCTTTAGCTAAGAGGTCAAGAGAGCAAGACTGGGTTTCCCCAGCTTGTACCTCCTGCCTTATATATTGTCTGGATCTATGCACAGATCATGTACAGAAGGTCTACCCTAAAGTATACTATCTATGGTCACCAATAGCTAAAGTAGCTCCTACCTCTAAATAGATATATGATATGAATGCATGGGGCAGCAATGAGGAGTGAGGCAGTGGCCTCATGGATCTAGGGAAGGTAGAAGAGGGTGCACATCACAAGGGTGTGGGTAGAATGGAAGGAAAGCATAGGCTTATAGATATGAATAAGGCATGGCTGCCATAAGGCTGAGGAGATCTATCTAGATCTCTGCCACAGATCATCATGATCTTGATCCCATCTGAGATCTGCCATATCAGTGATCTGATCCCTATGCACAGAAATACTCTGAATTGGACTTAGACTTTAGCCTAGGGTTTGCCTTGTAAGGCTACTTATTTGCATGATTACATGCTCCTGGCACATGACCAGTCACATTACATGCTCTACAGCTCTCACAGTCACATGCTGACTGTTGTGTTAGATTGGTACCATAACAGAAATTACTCTGAAGATTAGAACTTAGCCTTAATCTAGAGTTATTCTTATAAGAATACTCATTCACACAATCATGTGCTCCTGGTCACATGACTATGAAACCATTTGCATCACATGCTCAACAGTTCCCACAGTCACATGCTTGAGACAATCATGTTCACTAACTGTGTAACACAAGATGTCTACTTCCTTTCCCTTATTTTTGACCTCATTGACAAACTATCTGAGATTAAAGTCTTTATCAAGTTCAACATTTAATAAGGATATAATAATGTCCATATCAAAGACAGGCACCAATAAAAGGCAGCCTTTATCACTTACAAAGGCCTCTTTGAATATATAATAATGTTTTTTTTGGCTAAACAACTCACCAGCTATGTTCCAGCATTTCATGAACAACTCCTTTTATAATATAATTGCAGAAGGATGGCTCATCATTTACATGGATGACCTTCTTATCTTCTTGATGCTAACATCCACAAAACCCACACCTCCCATATGCTTTAATGCATGGTGGATCTTAATCTATCCTTAAAACTGGAGAAATATATTTTTATCTCTTCTGAGGTCAATACCTAGGTATGGTAGTTTATCCAGGCAAACTCACCATGGATCTCATCAAGCTCAATGGTATTGCCAAATGATCCATTCCTTAGAAAGTCAAGAATATCTGTTCCTTTCTAGATTTTGCTAATTTTTATAGGCAATTTATTCCCAACTACTTTTCCATTGCCTGTTCCCTCCTCAATCTTACCAAGAAGACAGCTTCTTGGTCCTGGACTTCTTCCTGCCAGAAATTGCTCAACTTCCTCAAAGCCCCTTTTCTTTTTCAACCTGTCCTTTAACTTCTTGACCTTTCCTATCCCTTTACCATTACCATAAATGCCTTTGCCTATGCTTCTGGGGATATCCTCCTTCAAATGAATTTGAACAGGGACTGGCACCCCTGTTTCTATCTTTCCCAGATCTTTTCTGCCACCAAGTGAAACTATAACATCTATAATCATAAACTTCTCACAATTATCTGTGCTTTTAAAGCCTGGAATCACTATCTCCAAGGCATCTCCCATGCTATTTAGATCTTTACCAACCACAAAAAACTCACCTACTTCTATGCCCTTCAAACCCTCAACTGTTAACAAGCTCACTGGTTCCTTAATCTTACCAACTTCAACATTTAGCTTTATTATATTGCTGAATCCTTCCTTGCTGGTCCAAATGCCCTCTTTCACTGCTCAGACCTCTTCCCCTCTGATTCCTCTAATAATTCCTCTATTACTGTCCTTTTGAAATATCTCTTTTGTTATATATTTAACATGACCCTTTTCACTTATATTTGCAAACATGTAGAAACTGACCTTCTCTGTCTATTTCTTCTACACAAATGGGAAAATCCCATGTACTCTGACCTTTGCAAATGTGTTGCTAATTGGAAGCTCCATAAAAATCTCCTCACCTACCAAGACTGCATCTATGTTCTTACTAATAAAGCCCTTTGCCAATCCATTCTCTGCCATTTCCATGGTTATTCTCTGGCTAGTTACCCCAGATATCTTAAGATCCTCCAGCTTATAAAAACTGAGTTCTGATGGCCTGGTATGGCTACTTATACCTGTCACTTTGTTAAGGGTTATACCATATGCCAGCAGAACAAGGTCAACACTTACCCATCTGCCTTTTCTCTTTTTTCCATCTGTTTCTCCACTACTTACTCTTTCCAGATGTTATGGTGACAATCTAACATGATGGTCTCACATGACCGTGAGAACTGTAGAGCATGTCATGCAACTGGTCATGTGCCAGGAGCATGTGATCATGCAAATGAGTAGCCTTACAAGGCAAACCCTAGGCTAAGGTCTAAGTCTTTCAGAGTATTTCCATGCACAGGTATTGGATCACTGATGTGGCAGATCTCAGATGGGATTGAGATCATGATGATCTGTGGCAGAGATCTAGATTAGATCTTCTTAGCCTTATAATGGCCACACCATATTTATATCCATGAGCCTGTGCCTTTCCTTCCATTCTACCCATATCCTCGTGGTATGTGGTACTCCTCTTCATCCTATATCCATGAGGCCTCCACCTCACTTCTACCTCACAATCCATGCATTCCCTCTATATTTATACTAAGGGTCCTAGAAGCTACTTACACTATTGGTGACCATAGATAGCAGTACATTAGGGTAGGCCTCCTGTAGTTGGTCCATGTGCAGACTTCAGCAATATATAAGGCAGGGGGTGCAAGCTGGGGAAACCCAGTCTTGCTCTCTTGTAACCTAGGCTAGATCTATAGCTATGATCTAAGGCTTCAATCCAAGAAGGATCTTCCTTCAGCTCTTACTGCTGTCTGGCTATTGGTTTATACACAGGGGCCCAGGGTCTCACTTCTATCATTTGCCAAGTTAGGGGCCACTTGACCAAAAGCCTCAGCAGGTATTCAGGACAGAACTAGAAGCGTCCACCAAGGATGTCATAAGTATCAAGATAGAATGGGTAGTTACCCATAATACCAGATGGTATTCTGCAACCTTATTACTAACCTCCCTCTCTTCAATGATTATAATTCCCTGTTGGTCATGGTTAACCATGGGCTTACTAAGGGGGTAATTCTCTGCCCTACTAAGAAAACTGCCACCACAAAGGGTATTGCCATCCTCTTTTTCCACAAAGTTTACTTTCAATTTGATATCTACAATAATATTATCTCAAACAGAGGCCTTCAATTTACCTCAGCCTTTATCAAGGAGCTTGGTAAACTCCTTAACTATGATCTCTTCCTCTTCACTGCATACTACCCCCAATCTGATGGGGAAACTGAACAAATTAACCAGGAATAAAATGGCTTCTTGCTATTCTATCCTTATGTCTCAATGCTAACACTGGTAAGCACAAACTAAGCAGTGGTTTGAACTAGGTCCACTGAGAACTAGGCAAAAGGAATAAAGAGAAAGAGTCAAGTGCCTTATATAAAGCTCTAAGAGCTCAAGTGCACAAGACTGGGTTGTTCTAGCTTGTGCCAGTCCTTTATATATGCTACAAAAGAGTGCACAGATCAGATAACTAGGGTCTGCCCTAAACTATGCTACAGTAAGCAGACCAATGGCAATAAAGGAGTGGGTATCTTAGCAGTACCTTGTGGTAACTGCCAGGTAATGATGTCATGGTCTAGAATGTTCTAGAATGTGATATGTGAAGGAGTGAAGTAGTAAGGGTTACCAGGGTCACATGATGTGACATGTGAAGAGTAAAAGTAAAAGTACAAAATGGGTGAAAATGAAAGAAAAAAAGGAAATTATAACAAGAAACCCAAAACTTACCTCCACATATTTTGCAAAGCAAATCCCTCTAAATGGGCAGAACAAGTCTTCCATGTGAAATTCATTCACAATCACTGCCCTCACTCCATCATCAATCAATCACCATTCTATCTTATAATGGAATATAAATCCTGTGCTTTCCTTTTAGTAATCTCCAAAACCCTTATATCTACTATTGCTAACAGATTAAAGAATCTGACAGCAGCTAGAGACAAGGCTCTTGCAGCCCATGACCTTGCCCACCAAACCATGGCACTCTGCATTCATTCCAAGTTCATCTTTTTTACCAAAGGATCTAAAGTCTGGCTTAAAGCCAAAAACCTTAAATGCTCTATTACCCACCCCAAGTTTACCCCAAGGCACAAAGGCCTCTGTTATGTGCTCAGCAGAATACTAATGGTCTTGTCATGTGACCATGGGACTCATCTGCCAAAACAAGAATAACCCTAGGCTTAGATTTGATTTATATCAGAGTATTCTCCAATGCTAGATAATAGTCATGTAATATGGCAGATCTTAGATGAGATCTAGATCTAATGCTGATAACATCTGATCTAATAGATCAAGATAAGGATCAATTTGTGGCAGAGATCCAGATTGAATCTCCTTGACTTTAAAGTGGCCATTCCTTGTTTATATCTGCTTTTTCTGCATCTTTCCTTCAATTCTCCCATATTCTCATGATGTGGTTTTCTTCTATTTCCCTTGATCTGCAAGGCCACTGCCTCATTTCTACCCTATGCCCCATGCTTTATTTATCAGCTCTATATACTTACTGCTATTGGTTTATAAATAGTAGTTACCATTTCTTTACATAATCTGTATATATCTGTACTAAATATATAAGAAGTAGGGAGAGACTTGGGGATTTTCCCAGTCTTAACCACTTGTCATAACTCCCCTTTTCTTACCCCTTTAGTGCACTATAATTAGTGGCTTTCCAGTTGAAGAATTCCTTACTCCCTTCTTAAGACTCACAAGCCTGGTTTAGAGCCACTAGCACAAAAAGCCCTCTTATTGATTTAGTAAGCTGTTACATGCTGGTCTACATTATGTATAGGAAGCACCAGAAAGGTACATAATAGCCCCTTTATAATTATGAAGGTATTATCCCCTATCACATATCATCTTCACCTTTCTGCCTCCTGAAAGATCTACCTGGTCTTTTACACTTCCCTATTATCATCCTATTACAAAAACACCATTTATGGAAGCAACTTTTCTGCTCCACCCCCAGACCTTGTAGAAGGTCAAGAAGAATATGAAGTCAAGCAGATATTAAAACATCATGGCTTGCCTTCCTTCTACTCTTTTCTGATCTAATGGAAAGGTTACTTAGCTAAAGAAGACTCATGGAAACCCAAGTCTAATCTTCACAATGCCTTCAAGCTTGTCAAGGCATATAAATGTTGCCACTTCCTTTTCCATCTTCCCTCAGCTCCCCCACAACCTTACAAACCACCACAGCATTTTCCTCAACCCAGAAAGCCCAATTAATAACCATGTCTTACAACTTCATTTACTGCTCTTGTTTTACCCCTGACTTTGCTGTAGATCCAGCTCCCACCACTGCTCCCTCTATCTCTGTCTCTGCTGCTCTACCTACTCTAGTTCATTAACCATTTCCAATTCATGCCTACTTAACCTCAAATAATACCATAGACATCTCTGCTAACTCTTTTCCCATTTTCTCTTCCCAAGCCTCTTTTATAGACTCCTTGTTATGACTCTGGATCTCAGAGGCTAAATCTAGATGAAGAGCAAGAGGAAAAACACAAAGATAAACTTCAAGAGGAGGCTCTGAAGAGAAGCAACCAAGAAGAAATTGATGAAGAAGGACTTGAAAAAGACTTATGCCCATGCAACTAAGGATCTTTCCTGAAAGAGTAGGAATCCAAAAAAGTGCAAACTGCAAAGTATAAAATGATCAAGTCTGAAAAGACTTGACTATCCATACCTGTCCCTTATATATGGCCCAGGGTGGTATATGGACCAACTATCCTAAGCCTATCCTAGACTACTGCTAACTATGGACACCACTAGCAGTAAGAGTGCACCATTAAATATAAGAGCAGAAAGCATGGAGTAAATATAAAGAAATAAGACAGTGGCCTTATATATCAAGGAATTGAAATAAAAGAGAAAAAAAGACTCATAATGGAAGATCAGGATAGACATGAGGATGGGGATCTCTGCCATAGATATGATAAGATCATAGATGCAGGTCCATAGATCCATCAGATCCTAGGAGATAGCATTACAATCTAAATTGGAAAGATCTATTATTATATAACCACTAACCATAAAGATACTCATAAATAAGTCAGACCTCAAGCTAGGGTTACCTGAAAAGGAGTATGTCTCCCACAATCATGTAAGGTAAAAGTGGTAGTTGCACAAGATGTGTAATACTCCTGTTACATAACTAGCAAACATAATGGTTCACAGCATGTGACTGTGAGAACTGTTGAGCATGTGATGCAAATGGTTATATAGTCATGTGACCAGGAGCATGTGATCATGTGAATGAGTTGCCTAACAAGGTTAACTCTAGGCTAATGTTACATAACTAGTGAACACATAGTTTACAAGCACATAACCATAAGAGTTTCCTAGCATGTGATGCAAATGGTTGTAGTCATGTGACCAGGAGCATGTGATCATGTGAACAAGTAGCCAAACAAAGAAACCCTAGGCTAAAATCAGAGTCTTAGATATTTAGATTATTTCTCCATATAGGTACTTGTTATATGATATGGCAGATCTCAGATGAGATCAAGATCCAGACTCCAAGGATATCTTGTATCAAGATTAGGATCTGATCTGTGGCAGAGATCTAATGGATCTCCTCAGCCTTATGGTGGCCACACCTTATTTATAGATAAGTTATCTTGTGCTTCCCTTTCATTCTCCCATATCCTTATAATGTGGCTTTCTTTTTTCCATCTCTTATCTGTGAGGCCACTGCCTCATCCCTCATCTCCACTCCATGCACATCCCTTCCTTTATTTATATAGGCCTATATGCTATTGGTTTATATAGATAGTGTAGTTTAGAGTAGGCCCCCTGTAAATGGTCCATGTACAGATTCTGACAATATATAAGGCAGGAGATGCAAGCTGGGGAAACCCAGTCTTGCTCTCTTGCTCTCTAGGCTTAGACAGTCCAGGGGTTTATACAAGAGAACCTTTTGATCTGTGATCCCATCTCAAGAAGGGATCCACTATAGCTCTCATAAGGGACTCTGATGCTGATAATATTATTAAGGTTGGCTGGGGCAACATTACAGACTCCCCCTTTCCTTTATTTTAGGTCATTTTCAGTTCAAATGGGTTATTAAACATACTGGGAAAGTAATGTTATGATTATCCTTTATTTTTCTCTCTCTATTCTCTAGCTTCAGACTTTATATGTCTCTGACACTTTCTTGTAATGTTCTGGAACCTTCAGACTTCTTTTATTCCAGAACCCTCTCTTCTGTCAGCAGATATGACTTATACTCTACTTCCATTATATTTCATTTGTTTTCACATGGTCACTTAGTAACTAATAGCCATTCTCTCTATCTTATTCAACTAAGTCTCAACCTTGTTTCTTTTAGTATAAGTAGTGTACCATCTTCCTTATATTTTTTATGCTACTTCTACCTTATCCTTATCTGCTTAACACTATTTGTTCTGCCTCTTGGCCCAGTTGGAATTCTTGGTTCACCCTTCAAGAAAGTCCCACTTGCAACTAGCATTGGCAAGCATTACCTTCATCCTTAGCTAGTCCTAGCATTCTAGCTTCATCTCCAACCTTCACTGTTATGGTATCAACCTAACACAATGGTTAGCACATGACTGTGAGAGCTGAAGAGCATGTGATGTGACTGGTCATGTGCCAGGAGCACATGATCATGTGAATGAGTAGCCTTACAAGGCAAACCCTAGGCTAAGGTCTAAGTTCAATTCAGAGTATTCCCATGCACAGGGATTGGATCACTGATGTGGCAGATCTCAGATGGGATCAAGATCATGATGATCTATGGCAGAGATCTAGATAGATCTCCTCAGCCTTATGGCAGCCACATCTTATTCATATCTGTGAGCCTGTGCTTCCCTTCCATTCTACCCACATCCTTGTAATATGTGCCCTCTTTTACCATCCCTTATCCACGAGGCCTCTGCCTTACCCTTACCTCACAACCCATGCATTTATATCATATATCTATTTAGAGATAGGAGCTACTTTAGCTATTGGTGACCATAGATAGCATACTTTAGGGTAGATCTCCTGTATATGGTCTGTACACATTGCCAGGCAATATATAAGGCAGGGGATGCAAGCCAGGGAAACCCAGTCTTGCTCTCTTGACCTCTTAGCTGAAGATTTATACAAGAGAAACTCTTGATCTGTGATCCTATCCCAAGAAGGGATCCATCATAGCTTTCATAAGGCAGTACTCCTTTGGTTGCTGAGCCCACTAGTGTTATAATACACATTTTTCGCATTTTCTTATCTTATCTTATCTTATCAGGGGCATGTGACGGGTCATGTGACTAGTCTAGACCTAGGGCACAGGGTTATCCTCGTGTCTGCCAGCCCCTTTTAATCTCCATTCTTCTTTTTATTTCTGCTCTTCTCTTCCATTATAAAAGCTCCGCTCCTTTTCGGCCATTGGCTATTCTCATGGATGCTTCTCTTCTTTTTGATCCCCATTCAGGGTTCATGGGAACTTTTCCTATCAGGAGCATGGTCTGTGTGCTGGAGCTGGACATATAAATACTGTACCACTTAGTAGGCTCAAGCCCCAGTCTTGAGCACTTGTACCAGTACCTGGACAGTATTCCGTACTCATATCTGCTTTACTCTTAACCACTTCAACTGTCACCGAACCAATAAGCCCCAGACTAGGGTCAGAACCAACACCGATAACCACCAACCATAACACTTGCTCAAGACTTCTTACTAGTCTTTGGGCATAACCAAATAGTAAGCAACCAAATGAGAAAAGTATATTTGTGGGGACACGAGGAGCAACTGAAGGATTTCATCTTCGAGGCAATACTAGGATTTGAGGACAATGAGATTGGACATCTGTCATTCCAAAGGAGATTCAATGCTTTCGACGAGCAGATGCAGAAAGATCTTGTGGCTGCAAGAGGACATGATAGGAAAGTAGTAACATCAGAAAGGCTACGTTCCCTTAGATCCTCATCGACTCTTAAAACCATTAAACACACCCCAACAACCATAGTTCTATCTGTTGACACCATTCGACCAGATACAAGAAGAAGAACCAGAAAGCTCGTCAACCTCGCAAGAGCAAACCGAGACAGAGTTAGAATCTCTTCTGTTGGACCAGCCATCCCTGCAGCGCCAATTCCCTTCCCCCGTCTCACACCACCTCCCCCTCTTCTGCCCATCAACCTGTTTGCCGACTTCATCGAGAACTATGGATACTGGCAATATGATGAAGCAACTGGCCCGAAGAACTTTCCCAGATGGGAGGATCGAGGAAAATTAGAGATCCGGGTATGTGGAATGGTGACAGGACTAGATGGCACAAGTGGTTTGTGCTCCTCTCCATCTGGACAGTAGAGCAGGAGTGGAAGACCAATAGACAGCAATGCGTGGCGGTTCTGTCCCATCTAGAAGGAAAGGCTGAGGGATTTGCCCAGATCACACTAGAAAAATACATAAACACCAAAGGAGACTATGATGGTCAGGGACGAAGAAAAGGCGATGCCGCCTGGCCAGATTTTGGAGGGATAGCAGTAGAAATGAGGAGTTACTTTCAGATACAAGAACTTGCTCATGATGCGATGAAGAAATTGGAGGGGTTAAAGCATGGTAACTCAATTGACGAGTATCTACAGGCCTTTGAAGTGTTAAGGAAGGATTCGGGAATAAGTTTGGACCATGCGGCCAAACTACTCTGAGAACAGGTGCACTACTGAGTATACCAACAGGCTGTTATGCAAGGAATAAAGGAAGGGTTTTTTAAACTAGCCAAACAGTTCAGAACCATCGGATGCACCTTTGAACGAATGGCGGTAGAAAGGGCTGCGCCCAGATTTCAACTGCAGTACCAACCACCTCGTAACCCTCCCACTTTCAACTTCACCCTCCGTAATAATACACCAGCAACTCCAAAATTTACCCCAACAGGGATACAGCCTGGCCAAGGCACACCTATGGAGATAGATCAGCAAACTGTCTCCACTTGTCCACTCACCTGCTACAAGTGTGGGAAGCCAGGACATATGGCCAGGAACTGTACCAGATGGTTCAATCCATTGGTGCCAAGGCCTTCTAACAACTTCGGGAAGAATGTGCCACGAGGAGGACAGGTGCAGAGGGCACAAGAGACATATGTGCAACTGGTGAGATTTTCAGATTTCGGGCCCCCTAATGCAGAAGGATGGCAAGAGGCCGAGCCGGAGGCCATCAGACCTATATACAATATGCGAGATGCATAGAGGTTTGCGGAGATCCCCACCACTTCTTGAGGTAGCATGGAAGAAGCATGTGCTTACTTCAAAGATGTTTTTGAAAATGAAAGAAAACAACAGGAGGCGGGAAAAGATTGAGGGAGCCAAAAGGACCAGAGGTCAGACTCCCAGTATGCACACTTGATTCTTTTTCCTCGTTATTCAATGTACACACTATGAAATGGAACTGTGTTCCAAACTCCAAGACGGCAACTCAAAAGAGCATGGCCCTGGAAAAAGGGTGCTTGATTCCATCGAAAACTAATGACATTGAATTAACAGAAAAAGAAAAAGAAGATCTGGTCTTGTTAAACAACTGAAAAGAATGAGATGAACTTGGAGTAAGCATAAAGATCAAAGGAAAAGTACAAGGACAAGAAGGATTAAGGTTTAAGAAATGCGGACTCACCTATGCTATTTTGGACTCAGGAGCATCGCTAACATTTATAGATCAGAAATTTGTTTGGAAACACGGACTACATGAGTATAAGCTTAGAAAACCACTAACTGTTGTGGGTTTACTTCCCCACGCTCGAACTCCGAACTCCGTCCTTGGGGAACGCCAACTCTCTAGACTTTCCTTGATAGATCTTCTATGAGGCTTTTAGCTAGTGGCCCCGAACTAGGCAAAATAGGGAAAGGATGAGCCAATGAGGCCTTGTGCATAAACCATGCCAGCAGGTCTGAGAGATCAGCCTGTATAACCAGCTAAGGTCACAAGAGGTCAAGACTGAGGAAACCTCAGCCTTGAGCCGCCTGCTTATATATTGCCAGGGCCTGCGCACGGACCATCTACAGGGAGCCTACCCTAGAGTGTGCTATCTATGTAAACCAATAGCGTAAGGTGCTCTGTGACTCAGCATATTAAATAGGGGAGGAGGGAGCATGGATCGTAATGGAAGGGATGAGGCAGTGGCCTCGCGGATCAGGGATGTAAGGAAGAGATACGCCACACCATGAGGATGTGGGAGAATGGAAGCGTACCTGATACGATCTAGTGGAAAGGCATGGTCGAGGAGATCCATCGGATCTCTGCCACAGATTAGATCTGGATCTCTATCTGGAGATCTGCCACATCACGTGACCAATACCTGATACTTAGGAATACTCGTAGGAGGACTAGTAACCCTAGCCTAGGGCTTGCCTTGTATGGTTGCTCGTTCGCACGATCACATGCAACTGGTCAGATGACCAGTGCATCACATGCTCTGAAGTTCTCACGGTCACGTGCGACCGTCGTGTTAGGCTGAAGCCGTAACACTAACAGTATTTAATGCAGACAGAACTGAAGGTACTATTGGAAAAATCGCTCACTTCATAGTAATCAGCATAGCAATCAAGGGCACCGACAACAAATGGCACTATCAAACAGCTAATGCATATGTGTCTCAATTAGGATCCCTGGATCTCTTGATCAGATATGACTGGTTTAAATGACATAACCCTATGATCAACTGGGTTAAGAAGACAATTATGTTTTCTAGGTGTACCAGCGAATGCACTCCGCATCTGCACCAATGGCACATAATGGTAGAAAAAACCGAGCAATTAAAGAAAGAAGTGCCAAAAGAATTGTGGAAGTATCTAACAGTGTTTTCACAGAAAGAATCAGAAAGAATGCCAGTGCGAAAGCCTTGGGATCATGCTGTTGACCTAAAGAAAGATTTTGTTCCATGAAAGGGACGAATAATGCCACTATTAGAAGAAGAAATGAAGGAAGTTTGGGAATTCATCAACAAGGAGATGAAAAAAGAATATGTATGACCTTCAAAATCACCTCAAACATCGCCTGTGTTCTTTATCGGCAAGAAAGATGGAGGTAAACATATGGTAATTGACTACAGATATCTCAACAAGTTTACCATCAAAAATAACTACCCATTACCACTAATCTCTATGTTGATTGACAGATTATTGGGAGCTGATATATTCACCACTTTGGATCTAAGGTGGGGATACAATAACATTCATATGAAAGAAGGCAACAAATGGAAAGGAGCTTTCACCACTCCTATTGGTTCTTATGAACCAATAGTGATGTATTTTGGAATGTGCAATTCACCCAGCACATTTCAAAACATGGTAAACAATATTTTTCACGACATGTGGGAACATGTGGTGATCTACATTGATGACATCATGATCTTTACCAAAGGAAAAAGCTGCGAACAGCATCTTCAAGTTGTTGAAGAAGTTCTCCATTGTCTCAAGGAGAATGATCTCTTTTTAAAACCATCAAAATGCCATTTTGCTCAAGAAAAAGTGGACTACTTGGATATGGTTGTTTCTAAAAAGGGGGTAGAGATGCAGTTAAACAAGACAACCATGGTAAAGGATTGGCTGATTCCTAAAACGATCAAACAAGTACAGTCATTCCTCGGATTGGCTAATTATTATCGATGTTTCATCAAAAAATTTGCAGATATAGCGAAACCACTGAACTTACTTACCAGAAAAGATACCAAGTTCGAGTGAACAATGAAGTGCAATATGGCATTCAACCAACTTAAGAAAATACTCACTAGTGACCCCTGTTACGACTCTGAAGATCAGAGACTACACCTAGACTATGACTGAGGAGTTGGAACACTGAAAGGGGGAAATCCTAATGGGAGGCTCTGTAGTGGAGCAACCGAGGAGCTACTGATGATGGCGACGAGGAGGACACGGAAGAGACTCGAGCGCGTGACTAATCTGGAGAACTGCCTTGAAGGGCCTGATCTTCGGAGAAGAGCTTATCCTGGTAAGCCTAAAACTGCTAAAGCATCAAGTGATAAAGTCTGAGGACTTTAGCACTCTCAGCCAGCCT
>JBBPJW010000904.1:0-18757 GCA_038088935.1 Pulveroboletus aff. viridisquamosus
GGGAGAATGGAAGTTAGCACAGGTAGAGATCTATGAATGCAGCAAGGCTGCCTGGAGGCCGAGGAGATCCAATCTGGATCTCTGCCACAGATCAGATCCTAATCTAGATCATAAGATCAGATGTCATCGGAAGATCTGGATCTCATCTGAGATCTGCCACATCATGTGACCAATACCTTTGTGCCAGGGAATACTCTGAATGAAGGACTTAGCCTTAGCCTAGGGTTTGCCTTATCAGGCAACTCGTTCGCATGGTCATGTGCTACTGATCACATGACCAGCGCATCTCGTGCTCTACAGTTCCCACGGTCACATGAGACCGTCGTGTTAGGCTTGAGCCGTAACAAAGTTCTTTATTAGAGTATTTCCCTGCACCAGGTATCAGTCACATGATGTGACTGGATCTCAGATAAGATCTTAGATTAATGCTGATGATATCTGATCTCATAATCTAGATTAGAATCTGATCTATGGCAGAGATTCAGATAGAATCTCCTCAGCCTTATGGTGGCCATGCCCCATTCATATCTGAGAATCAGTGCACCTTCCATTCCCCCACATCCTCATGGTGTGGCTTCTTTTCTATCATATCCCCTTATATACAAGGCCATTGCCTCACTCCTACCTCATGATCCATGTATTCCCTTATCTATTAGGATAAGAGCCCCTTTAGCTATTGGTGGCCATAAATAGTTACATTTAGGGTAGGCTCCCTGTAGTTGGTTCATGTGCAACCACTGGCAATATATAAGGTAGGGAGTTAGAGCTGAGGATTCCCTCAGTCTTACACTCTTGTCCATTTAGGGACTCTTGTCCATTACAGGATCTACAAGGGATAGCCCTTGATCTTATAGCCATCTCCAAGGGGAGGATTCCTTTGAGCTCTCATAGGTTTGACTCCTTAGGTTGCTGAGCATCTGCTTTATACAGGACCTATAGTATTCTCTTCAAGAAGCCTAGTTAGAGCCACTAGCACAAAAGCTCATTGTGGATCTAGACATGAGGGTGAACATCAAGAAGTCTCAAGGCCAGGATGGCAAAAAGCTGTAACATTTTCTATCTAATTACTTCTCATTATTACTAAAACTTTTTTTCTTCTATTAATGTCTCTCAAGTCTTGTTCTTTATGCTTGAACTTGCTTCTTAAGAATATTAAGATCCTTTTTTAATGGTTTCAAGGGACTTTAACATTATACTAAGATATTTTAGTAGCAACAATAAATGTTGTATATTTACAGATTTTAAAATCACAGATTCTACAATGAATAAGTCTTTGCATAATAGAACATATCATATTAATTACCCATTTGTATGAATTATGGGATTTGAGGGATTTATGGTTTATTTCCTGCAAACCAAGTTGGAAGATGGGAAATTGTATGAAATAAGAGAGGTCATGGGGTATAAGGGATATGGATTATAAGGGGTTCTACTGTACTGTACTAATACATGACATATCAGGGTGGGTGCCATGGGTCAATGGAAGGAGGGCATTTTTATGTTAATTTCTCACGGGCTCCACCTGAGTGAAAAAGACTAACATCAAAGCGTACGCGGCGCAAGCCGGCGTTGCGATGCATCCTCACAATGCATACTCTAGCCCGCCCGATTTCCTACGGCTCGCAAGGCGCTATCCACCTCTTCGACCACAGTATGTCCTTCCTTTGGAATCAGGGACGACCGCATAACTAGGGTTGGAGCGTGTTCATGATACATACAGGGCCTACCATCGATTTTAAGAGCGTCCTTGCACAAAGGTCAGAGGAAATGCACGCTTTCCATTACCACAGCTTGTGCTTAGTAAGTAGGAGGCGGTTGACAGAGGCATTACTTTATCTAGACTTCGATATCAATCTCACTCTTCCCGACAACCGACTATGTCCACCAGTGAGCTATTATCACTTTTGGGGTGCTTATCCATATTGGTGATTGCATGTCTCTTCGTAGGTACCAAATCGGTACGTATTCATCAACATGTTTTGCATCTATGAACGACGGATACCATTCAATATTTCCAAGGCTGAACTATATATTTTGGGTTCAAGGCATTGTAAAGACATTTACTCTCAGTGATGAGCTTGTCCGAGGGATTGATGTGTGCGTTTTAACAAATTTGGTAGAATCTAGCCTTCTCATCTGCGAGGCAGCGGGTCCGGAGCATCCGCCATATATCCTCTATTGGCATGTCGCTTAGAGTCAAAGTGGTCCTTTGTCGCTACCGGTAGGCATTTCCGATTCTTTTCGTCTCAGCTGAGGCTTGCCCCTCTTTGAGATATCGACAACGACTCCCTCGCGTCGGCTCGGCAAAATGTCGAGCGAAATGGACTTTCTGACAGAATCACCATAGTAGACACGTCCTGTAGTGAGTCGATCTTGCAACCACTGGAAGGAGCCATTGCAGTACCGTACATCCTCATTGTGGAGTTCACGAATAGCTACGTGACTAATTGTCCAACAGTTTTCATTTCATGATGTGCAATCCGCCATTTTATGCCAGTATGGAGGAGGTCGCCCAATCGACAGAAGCGAAGGAATATGGACCGAACGCGGTAAACCTCGTGGCAGCAAACAAAAAACTCATCATAAACTTTTGTCGAAGGTGTGTACAGGTGCAGAGATCGAGATGGTGACACCCGGAGGCGAAGTTTCGTTTGTCTCGCGTATGTTCGCAGAAAGCCTACATTATAGAATGCGCTGCAGGTTGGCCCTTGCTTCCAAGATGTTTAATATGATTCTGATATGGTGTTTGATATAGATGGTATACCTCGATGCTCGGGAAGATGTCGTCCCTCCCCGTGATAGTGGGCCTTTTGCGTGAGCATCAGGTAGGGCTTGCATCCTTTCTCATCTTGCCCATCTAACCTCATGTGAAACTGAGGTCGACAATTATGCCATCACAGAATTTATTCAAGGGCAAACTCGACGATGGGCGATCGCCTGGAGCTTCGGGACCCTTCGCCTTCCAGACGTGCGTAGACATACAAGTTTTCTGTATCACTTTTGATGCATGTCACACCGCAGTATCTGGCGCGTATAGCTAACTCAGCATTACAAGGTATCATGCCCTCCCGCACGACTCTCTACCAACAAGCAACAAATGTCCGGTCATTGGAGCTCTTGTTTAGTAGATTGCTTCAGGTGCTCGAAGCAATTGGGGGCATTCATTTGAATTTGAATTCCACAACTCTATCTGTTCTAGTAACGGCGACGGAAGTTACGTGGTCTCGGTCCGCGCGGAGGAAGAAAATCTCTCACCCGATGTTACAAACAATTCGTCAAGGATCCACCATTCTGCTGTGTCGGATTACTTGTGCAGAAGGCTCGTATCCCGTTGGGGAGAAGCAGCAGGTCATGGGTCCCCACCTCATGTATCAGTGGATCGACGGGAGCGACCGTGGGATTCTGGAGAGTTTCACCAGTCATGTCAATCGCAAGGTCGCGGCTGTGGAACCAACGACGTGAACGTGGTCCTGGTTGGCATCATTCGCTCCCACTCTCCACCAATACCCACCGTGATAATATTTGAGACTTTGTATTTTCAGATGTCCGTTTCAATAACCACAGTGCCTTGGGGGTATACACACTACACCCTGTCCCATAATATATGCAATACACCACGCTAAAACCTCCTCCGGCTTTCATTTGAGAGTTGTTCACTCCCTAGTCTGACCTTCTCTCACATCCACTGCTCTTGGATCATCGTTCTCTTTTAAGACAATCCCCGAACCAGCAAAGTCTCAAGATGAGTGCATCCTAGACTGTATGCATTGCAGCCAACAGATCTTAAAGAGACCACGTTAAGGTTGACTTCAATCAGTTCCTGAGCGGTTCTTGCCCAGAAGCGAGGCCCATGTGCATCTACAAGAAACATCCAGCGTGCTGGAGATTCGGAACGAAGCTCACTGCGGCCCTAAAACTGCGGCCCTAAAACAGCTCCCGGTGCCGACAGTGGTTCCTTAATGATAAACCGATGGAGACAGATGAAGTTGGCACCCCTACAACCTTTGCAGGCTACGTCTCAGAAACAGCTTTGAGAACGTTTGGACAAACTATATCCGCTGGCAGATCGCTCAACCGCCTATAGCTATATTCAGGTTATTAGGACCGAATAGAATAGCCCATCCCACGGCCTAATAGCAAGACGACAGACGTGTTATAAAGGGACTGCGCAGATACTATAAAAATCTTTACGGCTCTCTGTGTTAAGTTGGCATTTGACAGGAATACCTCTGGAGTCAAGCTCGGCTGATTGGTACCATAGGCGACCGTCGCGCTACCGACCAGACGATCCAAATATCTGCATATTTACAGTCACAAGTTCAGGGCAAACCAACTCGGGAGATCCAAAAACGCACCAGGCTTTGGAGAGTACTTATCAGTTGTTATCTATGGTATCGATTAAAAGGGAGTCGACTGTGTGGATATACTTACATCCACAACACTGACCAGCTGTCGGATTCAATCAATGAGCCGGGGCAGCTCTCACGACATCGAAAGTCCGGCAATTCTGCTGGTAACACTGGTACACCCCCAACAGTTTCAGCTGCGGAAGGGTCAGTATCGTTCTGCCGATCCATAACAACTCGCTAAACCGCAAAGGATGCGCAGCTCGATCTCTGTCAAAAATGACTTAGTAACACTTTTTCTATTCCAGGCGGCAAATACATCAGTGGCTCTGAGGAGCCAAGGAGACATATAAATGGCTGCGGTAAGTCCCTTTGAGCCTCCAGTACAGCAATCTTGTTCATTCCTCGTTCTTTGGTGGGTAATTTTCCAGCGATGCATGCGGACAGCAAATCCTAATTATCATTGAGTTACACAGACAACATGCACTTCAACCTCTCTTTGCTCGTTTCTTTTTCACTTTGTGCAATGGTACTCGCCTTTCCCTCTGATGGACAGGCAAGTCACACGCATGCCGATGGTGTATCCATTTCTCGTACTAATAGTGAGGGACCCTTGAGTGTCTGACGATCGCCATCTTACCTGTTTTAGCCCATTCGTATGCTCACACCCATAGCAAAACTGCTCACGCAACAGCTGACGGTAAAATAGACGTCTCTGATTCTTCTGCTAGTGAGGGACCCTTGAGTGTCTGGAGATCACCCTCTGACACGATTTAGCACATACGCGTGTTCACACTCGTAGCAACGATCCTCATGCAACGGGACGCGATAGCAGGGTCATTTCCGGCTTCTCTACCTGTGAGGAACCATGGAATACTTGACGATCAGCCACTAATTCTTTTTAGCCTACATCCCCACTGCTACCGGTGGTCCCACTGCTTAAGCAATGGCTAGTTCATGTGAAGCTTCGCTTCTCCTTGAACGTTTGACGATTTCCATCTGACCTTGGGTTAAATTTAGCACTTGATAGAATATCTTGCGTCGTCTGGTGAGGAACCCCCTGAGCGTTTGACGGTGACCCCTCTGACTTGATTTCTATTTCTGCACCCCTAGATCCCTCTGAATGCACTGCAATAAAGTTCCATTTGATTGTGCAGAATAGACTCGTTCATCTTCTAACTAGAATGCCACTTCCTATTTTTTCCCCGGCGTACCAGTCGTTTGAAGCGAGTCATGCGTTGCAGCAGAGTGACCTACCACACTCCCTGGTGGATTATGTGGAACCTTGGAAGACGTCCGTGTATCCAGCGTTTAGTCTCTGCACAATATAATCGACGCGCGTGCCTTGCGTCTTTTGCTTACTATTACATCTTGCTTGGTGGTCACGTAACGAGATTGCGGGGGAATGGACCGAGACTTCGACAACACAGGACGGGAGGTTATCGTACCGTTCGTGCAACTGGTCGATGAATACTTTTTCTGAAGTGGTGGAGACCACTCCATTGCTAACGCGCGTGCGGCCCTTTTATTTCTACCACTTCCTTGCTTAACCAAGTACTAGGCGTAGAACCTTGCGTGGACGCTTCCGCTTCGAAGCACTGCACGAGATACATTTTCAAGTCCGTGCAACTCAGCTATGGAATGTTTTGGCGTATTCTACCATGTCCCCGATGCCGTTGGAATAGTATTGGACAGATCACCGAGAACTCCACTCTTGTGCGTGGCCAATAAAACTGGTGCATGCGTCTCAGAGCCACCCGGTGTGTCCCGCGCAGAGGAATCCATCAGGGCCAGCGACAGAGCCGGTGAGAGCCCTTTTGACATGCCATCTAAACTCGATATGGAGTGCGATGTCCGTCGACTAGATATAATATCATCTGCGTCCGAATAGTAGCATATGCATAAAGATACATAAGGCAAGTCCAAGGTAGCATCCCACAGCACTCGTGATGACATATCAGAAATGGCGGAGCCTCCAAGAGTCATGCATCAGAAATCCTCGTCCAGCGAACTAGCATATCACGCAGCGAATCAGTCACCGACAAAGCACTCGCCATCGCTCGCAGGGAAGCACTCACAAGATCCTACTGGAGATTCTCTTCGCCATCGGATACGTGTAATTCACGTTGGCTTTAACGTAGTCTGACACCCGCTTCTCGAAAAAGTTGGCCTTGCCCTGCAACGAAATCATGTCCATGAAATCAAAAGGATTTTCTGTATTGTACACTCTGGCGTTGCCGAGCGACACCAACAAGCGATCGGCGACGAACTCAATATACTGACTCATGAGCTGAGCGTTCATGCCGATGAGTGCCACCGGTAAAACATCTTGGAACGGTCGCGTGAGCAATGCACACTAGTAGAACAAACCATCACGAGCACACGCACCAGTCAAGAACTCCTTTTCAATTTGGACGGCCTCGATAATGATGCGTTCGATGATATCTGGGTGTGGTCGACGCCGCAGATGGCTGAACAGCAGGCAAGCAAAGTCGGTATGCATGCCTTCGTCACGACATATGAGCTCGTTGGAGAAGGCAAGGCCTGGCATGAGACCGCGTTTCTTTAACCAGAAAATGGATGCAAAGGAGCCAGAAAAGAAGATCCCCTCAACTGCGGCAAAGGCAACGAGACGCTCGCAGAACGTGGAGTGTTGGTCGGAAATCCACCTGAGAGCCCAGTCTGCCTTGTGCTTGATACATGGGATGGTCTCTATAGCGTCAAAAAGGTACTTGCGCTCGTCTGGATCCTTGATATACGTGTCAATCAAGAGAGAGTATGTCTCTGAGTGGATGTTCTCCATCATAATTTGAAACCCATAAAACGACCGTGCTTCTGCGACTTGAACTTCATTCGAGAAACGCACGACCAGGTTCTCGTTCACAATGCCGTCTGAAGCAGCAAAGAAGGCAAGAACACGAGAGATAAAATGACGTTCTTTGTCGTCAAGCGAATTATTCCAGTCACGGATATCATCCGAAAGGTCTATCTCCTCGGCGGTCCAAAAGCATGCTTGTGCCTTCTTGTACATTTGCCATATCTAGGGGGAGGTCAATCACAGGGAATGGGTCAAAGTGATGTACGCACATCATGGTATTCTATAGGAAAGAGCACGAATCGACGTTTGGAGGGTTTCAATAGAGGCTCCTCGTCTGCCAGGTCAATACCTGAGCACCAACAAGGATGATTCAAGTCAGAACACGCACCCTCGGGTAGATCCACTTCACCAACAAACCTGTTACCAACTTCTTTACTTTGTTCTGTTCCAGGTGCTCCTAGAGACTCAGGGAGTGGTGGATTCATGTCGGAGCCATCGATGATTGTATCGCCAGTATTGCAACGTTGCTTGGCCGAATGGCGAGATATCTTTTATGACCTGACGAAATTACGAGGGGCAAGGAACCTGGCGTCTATGAACTATTACCAGCCTGGACGTCGAAGATAAAGCCACGAGAGCGTGCCATCAACGATGCAGAGGGAACTTTGCGATAATGACTAACTGATGACTTAGGGGGCTGACGTAAGCAAATCCTCAATTAGAACGGACACCCTAAACGTACCAATCCACCTAGGCCAAGAGTGAATGCTACACGAGTACACGGTGGTTCAACTGCCCAACGACGTACACCGACTTGAACTACAAAAATACGATAAAGAGACGAGTAACGTCTCGTTGTGCACCAAGAGGAAAATAGAGAATTCTATTGCAATCGTACAGATTTCCGCTTCCGCCTCCGTAGCATTGCTTGGGGGCTTGACGGACGAGACGCGAGTGGGGGAGTCGGAGATTGAGCGAAGTATGTTGATCGAGCAAGGGAGCTTTGAATGGCGTTGGAAATGTAGCGGCCTAGAATCCCGACTGCAGCCCCGGTGATACACGCAACGGCGCAGAAGACATAGACCGGGTATAACGCAACTGCAACCATGCGAATGATCGAAAACGGGGTGGACAGAGCGATGGTGAATGAGACTTTGACTACGAGGAAAATGGGCGAAAGCAGTGCGAGTAAGATGGTCCAAAGGACGTGTAGCGGATATACCATGGAGAGAAGGAAGCGGACCCCGAAGCGAAGCAAGAGAGATGATCCAGCTAGAGCCAGCTGGAATACGGGGAGAAGCATGGCGATCGGAGGAGGTCCCGCTGTTGGGGGGACATTTTCAGTCGTCCCAGTCATAGCTGCAACTAACAGAGTGGCAGCAGTGTGCGATACAACAAAGTGCATGTCAAAGTCAAGCACGGCGGACAACATTGAATGACTGACCACCTGCGGTAGATGCGGTAACGGTGCTCGAGTTGAGCTGGCTTGGTCTCGTCAGAAAATGTCAGTCGCTCGAGCAAGTCGATACCTTTGTCACGTGTTTCCGAAACGTGTTTGCCTTTCTGTAGTAACTGCAGGTGAAGCATCGTCGTGCTTGTGGCATTGGCTCGGTCTTACTCTGAGTCGAGTGGGTCATGGTCTATGCACTCATTCATGTTACGAGGGGGTGAAGCTCCATCGAGGCAAGCTGATTGGCCCATGCCGAGAGAAAAACCCGAATCGCTCGCGAACGACACCAGACGTGTAAAGCGCGTACAAGCAAAAGACAGACTCGGACCTTGATGCAGGCAGACGCAGAAAATAGAGCAGCCTGACAACATCGTGCAAGAACATGCTATCTCATATTCCGAGTGTCTAGTTTCGTGTCTGCCGTCGCTCGAGTGTCTGGGTATCGTCAAGTACGACGACAACAGCCACAACGACGAGGCCTGCTGATCTCACTGCTTAGCTCTTGCGAATGTCCATCTCGGCAAAGAGGACGAACAAAGGTATATTCCACCCTCAGATGAGGCTTGTGAGACATCTACTCTATCAACCTCAGACAGCCTTCCATTTAAACGCGAGAAAAGTTCATACCTAGCGTAATAAAGTGATGAGTCGTTTACCTACTTCAACTTGGAGAACAATTTTGGTCCCGCACAAGCCTGCAGCAAGATGTAAGGTTGCTGTGTGCACAACAGAGTAAGATAACATACATCGACACAGTGCATCACGCTATGCACGTCAAGATTAATATTTGAACATGGGTCGTCTGTAAAACACGTACTGGACTTGCGTTGACCAAGTGCAATCGAGGGCATGTCAGCTTGAGTCTCGGGAAGAGAAAGAATATGAAAACACACATCTATTGGCACCACCTGTTAGTTCAACACAGAAGATACTTGTGGGCCACTTACAACTCCTCAACACAGTCCTCGCCCTTGTAGCCTTCGCCTGCTGGCACCTTTTGCTGGCAATGCTCAAAGTGTCGCACCAGAGGTGCGCACTTGGCCGAGCTTTTGCATTCATCACGGATTATCGGATGCAGCTGAAGATGAAATAGAGGTAAGCACCGTAAAGAACTGGATCACGCATTTCACGCACGTCTTCCGGCTCCTCCGCTTCTTCCTCTGCCTGCTCAACTTCTTCTGCCTGCGTAGACTCTACGACTTCCTCCTTCTCCTCGGCGTCCGCGTGGACGACGTTCAAGAGAGACGAAAAAAAGGACGAGAGACCCATGGACGCGACTTGCGGAAGCACTCGACGATGAGACTAGTTATGCGCCGTTTCCGGTTTGGTCTTCGCGAGAATGCGGAAGAAGACTTCAAGCGCCGCTCCAAATGCATGATCGAGCAACGCCCATCAAGACTAACGAGTTTGTACACTACCCAATTGCTAATCAAAAATGCGCCGTCCATGGCATACTTGGTCTCTGGCAGGAAAATCCCAGTCCGGTTAGCTGTCTCATCAGGTGGGTGTATATGAAGAGGATTGCCTACTTCCACAGCCTATTCTGATGTAGAGTCACCACGGGGTAATTGGTGGCATGCCAGTAGGTGTAATGTAAACCACCGACGATCATTGACGAACCCGGTAAACCGTTCAACCCACTACCTGCATCGTTCCGCCTCGTTTGCTTAACAAACATTGTATCATGTAACAAACGATCCTACAATTCCCCTACCCTATAGAAAACGACACGAGTGTCCAAGTGGAAGTTACTAGCAACTGACTCGATCTCTTTGTTTTCAGTCAAGTGGTATCGAAGTCACCAAACGCTGCGCACTCCCCTGCGACGGATACACCCATGTCCGGTGGGTGATCCCCATCATCTGCTTCTTCCCGCTCTTCGCGGCGGGGTTCATTCCCTGCAGGCGAAAATGACAAGACAGGCATACACGTGCGTATTATGTCCTTAGAACAACAGGTCAAGCGTGCTCTCACTCCACGGGCAATGAAAATCCTTCTCCCAACAGCCCGAAGGGTGCCAGTGGAAGACTATCAGTGTGACCATCCCTTTGACTACGTCGTCGCAGCTAGCAACGTCTACCTTGGCTCCATGGCTCACGGAAGACACGTCATGTCATTCGCTATAGACAATTCCCCTCTCCCGGTTTCACTACGCCAGACGGGTGGATATTCTTTGCAGGGTCCCTTCTGGTACGACGTCTGTCTGACGCGATCCTGAAACCTCTGTCAAGGTTGGCTCTTTTGCGTTATCTTGAGGCCTCTACAGCGGGGGGGGGAAGATCGTTGCCTGCTTTTCAGACAAATCGACCGCTGACGAGAGGCGATTAGACGTGGCAACAAATTCAAGTTTTAGCATCGCCGAGTGGCACATTGTGAACGTGAGTATGTACGACGATTGTCGATCTGTGAAGCTTGCGACGTGAACAGCAACCTAGGAAAAAGTGAACACGCCCCCTCGTACAGTTCTACAAAGTGGTGTCGTGGCATGGCAAGTTGGATCCACTAACATATCATTTCTCTAACACAAGTTGGGTTCGTCGGCAAGTTCCCGCAAAAGCATACGTCCCCCCTGGGACCAAAATACATTTTTTTCAGACTTTCGGCTAGCGAGTATCCTACCCAAATGCATGAGGCAGAACAAGTAACATGGCACCCATCAAGGAATAGCATGTGAAAACCAGGGTACGAAGTGACCAGGAGAAGGAGAGGACGTGGAATCCGTTCATAAGAAGCTGGGCAACCAATCATCAAACGACGTCAACACCTCCAGGTACGACAGTTTCCCTGTGTTGAGTACGACAGTCAAGGTGTTTCTCTCGGGCTTTCCGGTCCCTGTAATGGGAAAAAGAAAGAGACGAGGATGAAGACGAGAAAATGTTAATGTATGACTTTTAAACACGTACAACTTGTTGACGGGGTTGTCAGAGCCAGTGTAGACGAGGACGTCGTAGACATGAGCCCCAATCTGCATGCCCAAAATCGGACCTAGCAATGGGCACCAGATCCAGTATTGAGTCCTGAAGTCGAACACTGGGAGGAAATAAAACAATATTGTCATTGTCTAGTATAAGACGCTTACCAGCCTTTCCATATCCAACCATTGCTGTCAAAAGGCGCGGGCCGAGGTCACGAGCAGGGTTGACTGCATATCCTGTTTGCATGCCGAAGGCGAGGCCTATACCAAGGGTAGCGAGGAAGAGTGCCAGAGGGACGAGACCTGGTGGAGGTGGGATATTCCGCTTATCCGTTACAGAGAGGATGGCAATGATCAAAATAGCGGCTCCCAGAAACTGGAGGCGTGTGAGATCATGGAAGATATATACATATAATCAAAGCGGAATTAACCTCATCAAAGAAGCAGGAAACAGGAGTCATGTAGTCCGCCTTCAACTACGATTAGTCCGAACTGTCGATCAAGGGTATACGGTACACACCGCATATGTTCCAAACAGGTTGCCGGTGCCAGTGATAGTACGTTTGCCTGCCCCACCTTCATAGAGGTTGATGGCGTGATAATAGTTGGCGTAAACAACACCAGCACCACAAATAGCCCCAAGGAGCTGCGCCATAATATAGGAGGGAACCTTCTTCCAAGGGAAGTTGCGGACAGACGCCATAGCGAGAGTGACCTGGGGCAAAATAAGTGCCTGGAAATATAGTCCAGTGCAACGCGACACACTGCTGGATTAATGTGACCGCCAGAAATTCCACCGCATGCCCACACGCCCATAGCCACACCTGTTGGATGACTCAGATGCGTTACCTATATGGTGACAAAAACTCCTACCAATAGCCCAACCCAGATTAAGAGAGAGATATTCCTACATAAGGAAGTCACTATTGAACGATCACTTGATAGTTCCCAAGACTGACCCCTTTAGGACGCAAGGAGACAGTGGGGCTAGCTGATAGAACAACTTGACAATCACCACCACAGCCGAAAATGGTAAGGATCATAGTTCCAAGGAATTCAGCGGCTGGTTCTCGTATGTGCTCCCTGGTAGAGAGACGTAAGGAAAGCCAAGACATCTCGAAAGCCAGTCCAACCTGATCCTTGACCAACGGCTAGGAAGCTTCGTCAGCGCGCACAGTCCGCAAAAGCAAGATCATCCTTTTCGCCGGAGACGTACTGGAAAGCATGTATGCTCGATGCGTCAGCAGGGCACTCCACAGGCTTTTCAGTGATTTCGTCCATGTCGTGAAATGGAATGGAGAAAGGACAGAAGAATAGTCTAGCACACTGGGAATAAGTCACCCTTGTTCTTTATAGGCAGCAAACCGCCTTGCCAATAAACCTGGTTTCTACTCGGTAGAAACCGTCCGTGGTAGATCCAAACAGGGATGTGCACGACCCGGAGACTGGATCGTCGTTACGCCGTGAAGCATTTCCAACTGGCGTTCGGCGGGATTGGAAAAGAGTTAAATGGGTCCCCAATTCAGAATGAGCTCTATAAGACTCTTCGGGTATGCCTGTGCTCGATAAGTCCGCTGACTGCCACACAGTCTGTAGACGAATAAACTGCCTTTGGCAGGCGTTTTGGGGTAGGGTTTGCGTTCGCACGGCCTCTGCCTCTGATCTTGTTTCACAGCTGCGGATATGACCGTGGGCTTGAAACTCGCACATCTTCTCCGACATTCACCGAAAGCTATCTCATGTGCGCATTGATGTGGGGTAGCTTTATGCGTATTTATGTCTGTGGGCGTCTACGATGTATTTTCATCAGTATATATCCTGGTATCAACAACGGAGTCTCTTACATATTATGTGCTTCCCGATCCATGGAGTCTAGGCTATGCGCACATGTCGCATGACAAGCCGTTTCGACCCAGTGTGTTACTCGTGATGACGAGTAGGCCGCGGCGGAGAAGGCGCAGAGCGTTGCCAACGTGGACATGCCCGACTGCTACGGTGAGGAGGTCCCCCCGTAGCACTTGCCACGGGAGAAGATGCTCATTCGCGAACGAGCCCTAATTCGTCATCATATCGGGTTGTGGTGTCGTAGTTTCAGCGTCGTCCACGTTCGAGTCTATTCCACGGTCCTCGGCGACGCAACCGTTGGAGCTGGCACGTTCTATATCCTATCGATCGCGAAGAAAAACGGCTAGCGCCTTTTGAAATACCATGAACTTGTTCCATGTGTATGTCGAGCTTGTACTTCATCCGTTGTTGGTCCGGAGCCTTTAGTGCAATGGGAATCACCTTCATCAAGAAGGTTTCTAAACCCCCTTGAATACGGCACGTCCACCAGGGATCCATAGATACGAGCATGTACCCTGTTGATAATGCTCTTGGGATCTACTGCAACTTTCGCTTTGGGGGAAAGTATGAGGGTGCGACGTGCCAGCTGAACATGTCTCCCATGTTTGTCCACGACCACCAGATGTATTATCTGCAGCCGTGATGGAACCATCGGGGTGCTATAGGATCTTGACAAGGGACCGCGATTTTAGGGACTGTCCAGAGGGGCTACGTATGTGAGACGCGTGAGAGGATGGCGCCAGGTCACTCGACGCCTTGCTCCGCATGTTCAGTCGACTGAACCAAGTTCGTACCGCGTTAGTCTCGCTCGCCACCAAAGCATTTTCTACGACTGGCATGGATCCATCTCACTATCGCTCTGCAATGACCTCAGGTACCGATCGTGGCGTGGTCATGATGTGTTGGGCAGAGGAACTGACCAGATGTCTATGGGACAGCATCACAGCAGCCGGGGATCGCCACGTTTGCAGCGGGTTGTTTCTGGGGTGTAGAGCATATCTTTTTGGAGCACTACCCGCCCTCTCAGAATAGGGGGATCTTGAAGACCGCAGTGGGATACACCGGGGGGAGGGACTCGTCGGTCAACCCAAGCTACAGGGAAGTGTGTACTGGCACGACGGACCACGCAGAGGCACTGAGGATCGAGTTCGACCCTTCCGTTGTCTCTTATGACGAGCTCGTCGGTGAGTGTGGTGGAAGCGTGCATGCCGTTCTCGGGCTGACGAGACCCAGAGTTCTTTTATCGCACACACGACCCCACCACTGTGAACAGACAGGGAGCGGATACTGGTACCCGTAGGTCGCGAGGACAATGCGATTGCATGACTCCTGATCATGACATGCACGCAGAGTATCGGTCCGCCATCTTCACTCACAGCCCCGAGCAAGCGAGCATCGCAAAGTGCATCACGGAGGAAGTCCAAGCCAAGCACTTCACACCCAAGGGAAGGAAGATCGTCACAGAGATTCTGCAGGCGGGGCCATGGCACGATGCAGAGGACTATCACCAACTCTACCTCTTCAGGAATCCAGAGGGATATCATTGCTCTACCCATACTTTGCATTGGTGATGGCCGCACACAGCACTCTAGGTGGAAGATGTATTAAATCCGTGTATTGGCACTAAAAAGTAGGAATGGAAGAATCTACCACAACGCCTCAGAGGAATGCAAGCCCGTCCCTTTGGGTGTAACAAGGAGGGTGGTGCCGAACGGGCGATGTCAGCGCGAACCCACCGTCAGAAACGAGGGTAGCTCAACTCCCTGCACCGTCGTTTCTCTTCATGGGCGGTTTTGATTGTGGAAGAATCGAAGGAACGGACGACTCGAAAACTTGTCGTCTTTATACTGACAACGTGGGAATGCATTACATATACCCCCTATCAGAGACACAACTGTGAGAATATTGGCGCTTGCTCACTTCTACCTCGACATGCCTGCAGCTCGCAAAATACCAGAGGATCACCCGGTACACACCTTTCTCGCCAACTGCGACCCCAGGGTAGAGATATACGTCACCCACATTGACTCTACCAATGTATCTACCCGTAGGTGTGCTAGGTCTCTCTGCTCCTCAGGCTTTCATGACTGGCGGGTCCGGACTTTTCAGATACTACTTTCTGATGCTGCTGGGCATGAACCTCGCCTGGTCGTTGCTTCTTGTGAGGCGCATGTATCACGGCATGTCCCGTTACGGGTTTTGGTTTATCATTGGCAAACTGGTACCGAAGTGGACGGCGCCCGCACCACACTTGGGCAAGGCGCTCCTCGGCAACATTGTCTTGGACCTCTTTATCTTCGTCGTTCTCGTTCCCCTGATACGTGATTTTATCGGTGGTGTCGCCACTCTGCGTTTCCGTTATGGATTCCTTCAAGAAGAAATCATTTTCCGTAGACCCAGTGAGGCCACCATAGCAAATATCCTCTCAGAGACTCCGGAGAAGAGGGATGCTTACATGAAGGATCTCCTTCGCCGTGCTGTCGATCCCGAGGAGATGAAACGCGCAACTCTCGGTATACCGTGGGAGGAATGGGCGTATGACTACAAAGCCATGGCGACTGCCTGCAAACTGGACAGGAAAGGTGTCATCAACGCAAAGACATGGGACCTCTGCGTGTGGATGAAGATGAAAGATGGCTGGACTGCTGTTGAGCAAGGAAAGGATGACGATGTGCAAAAGTACGTCGGCATGATGGAGAAAATGAGGGTATGGTCGTTGGCGTTGTGACTACATTTTGGTTCATGGTTCATGGTTCATGTCACAGGATCATCTGCATGCGATGGACAAGATACACGTCTTCCACCAGATCATGGAAGTCATTCAGGTGAAAACCATGTCAAAAGACGGGGGACCCCTGCCTGTCACTGCAGAGGTCGATGCGATCATCGCAGACATCTTCAAACGAAACGATGTAGATTTCGAGAAGCTGACGAATGAGCTTGTCAGAGATGCGCCACCATCTGCACGGTTTGCCAGGAGCTCGAAGAAGCGTGATTGATACGAATGTTATAAGTGCGGGGCAACAGGTCGTTTGCACACCTGACAGAGTCACACTGGTCTGCTCCACCCGTCCGATGATCGTACCGGTTACTATATTTTACTCGATGTTATGTAAGGTGCCTCTTTGGGTTGCTACGACCTCGTGCTACCTTATTCACACTTATTCACACTGGTTGACTTGGCATGGTTTCATCAAGGCTCAGTGCCATAAGTAGGTAGCATGCCGAAAGGCTCAGGGTCCATCTCACCATGACTTCGTCGGACGCCAAGAGCGAGAAACTGGCACATTTACATGAGGAACATGTCCACGCATTGTCGACCGAGGTAGACACTGGCGCAGAGATTGTCGCTGGCTTGTCAGCCGAGTTGGTTCCCGGCGAGTCTGCGCGCATCAGGTTCGTAATGACAAATTTTTCGTCGTCGTCTTCTACTAACTCGATATGTACAAAGGAAGAAGATTGACTTTCATATCCTTCCAATGATGTGCAGTACGTTCTGGGTCCATGTTTTTTGAAGTGGTCTGGCTGTGTTCCAATCTGAGGATTTGCTATACAGCGCTCTACTGGTGAGCGGGGTAGCGTTCTAACGACTGCCTGTCTTGCTCACTCTTCCCCCCCCCTCCTGGGGCGTAGGATTCAGTTCATGGATAAAACCACACTTGGCAGTTCTGCGATTCTTGGCATAGAGTAAGATTTTCGGTGACACGGAAAGTAACATGTCCTCTGACGAGTGACAGACAAGGGGCACATCTATCAACCAACCAGTAAGTACTCGTCGCGCACTATGTCTCTTTATGCAGTGACTCTGATGTGGCATTCTATAGATACAATTGGTGTCGCTAATATACTCCTTGGTGGTCATTTACATGCATCTAATGTTTTGTTGTCATCAGGCTTGGGACGATATTTTATATCAGTTATTTTGTCTTTGAATACCCCCAGAATCTTGCCCTCCAGCGGTTTCCTGTTGGTAAATGGTTGAGGTACGTGTCCAGCGACCATATGACCACACTATTTCTCACTCATCTTGGATTTAGCCTTAATATCACCGTCTGGGCCATATCATTGATTTGTCAGGCTGCCTCTACCAACTTTGTCGGGTTATTTGTGTGCAGGTTCATCCTGGGCATGTGTGAGGGCTCAATCACGGCGGGGTTCATGATTGTCAGTTCCATGTTCTATACACGGAAAGAACAGACAATACGATTTGGGTATTGGTGTGAGTACACCTTCTCGACGAGTGTGGTCAACTTCTCTGATGAATAGCTAGTCTTAATGAACGGGACAGGTCAATCACATGGACCAGACCGCGGACAGCGCTGACTCGTACAACAGCCCAAATCATTTCTGGTTTCATTAGCTTTGGATCTCTACACATTAAAACCACTGGCTTTGCTCCATGGCAATGGTAAGGGTTTTGTTTGCTGAGGGGTGATTGGGAGATACTTATCATCTGGTCAAGGTTGATGGTCATTACTGGGACCATCACACTCATTGTGGCAGTAATTTACTGGTATTGCGATGTTTCTAGGTCGTACTTTGGCTCATTGTGTGTTCTATAGGTTCTTCTTTCCTGATTCCCCTACCAATGCATGGTTCCTCACACCGACTGAGCGTGTGACGGCGATCCAGCGCTTGACGGTGAGAGACCTATCAAAGGTGTGCCCACCAGTACTTACGTATTGACGGAATTTCTAGGAGAATCAAGCTGGTGTGGAAAACAAACATTTCAAAAAGGAACAGTGCGTTTTCATGCATATGCTCTTCATTTACATCTGAAGGGAAGATGTAACACAGGATGATAGAGGCGCTCCGTGATCCCAAGACGTGGCTCTTTGCGCTCTTTTCCGCTTTGGATAATGTGCCCAACTCGCTCACGAATCAGAGTCAGATCATCATTTCATCCTTTGGTTTTAGCAACCTGAACACGACACTTCTCGGATGTGTGGGTGGGGTCGTTGAGATCATCACGATCTGGTCCGGAGTGACTCTTGCGGCTCGGATTCCAAACGGTCGTGCCTACGTTGGTGCAATGTACTTCATTCCGGCCCTCCTTGGAGTATTCATGATCGAGTTCTTACCGTGGAGTAATCGAGTTGGCCTACTCTTTGGAGTCTGGCTCGTTGGTGTCTGTGTCACCGGATTTGTCCTATCCCTATCCTGGTTGACCAGTGTGACGGCCGGACACACCAAGAGGGTTCGTCCGTCCAGCTTCTGTTGTGCCCTCTCTCAGGTGCGGAATGTAGGTCACGACGAATGCCATTATGCTCTGCGCCTACTGCGTTGGAAACGCAGCGGGTCCGTTTATGTGGCAAGCAAAGTATAAGCCGAGGTACGTCCGTTCTCGCTCGCTGATCATTTATCTGTAACCGTGCGGTGGGTCG
>JBBPJW010000905.1:0-18737 GCA_038088935.1 Pulveroboletus aff. viridisquamosus
AGGCAGGGGGTGCAAGCTGAGGTCTCCTCAGTCTTGCTCTCTTGACCTCTTGGCTAGTTATACAGGCTGAATACTCAGTGCTGCTGGCCTACTGGTTTATACAAGAGTAGTGGTCTCATTTCTCTCACTCAGCCTAGTTCGAGGCCACTAGTCTAAAAGCCTCAGCAGTTGTCGAATACAGATCAGGAGCGTCCACCAAGGACTTCGAGGATTAGCAAGTAACGGGACGATCCCGTTTCACTGCAGGGTTCATTTCCATTCTTACTCTTCTTTTTATTTCCATCTCTTTTCCATTCTTTAGAAGCTGAACTCTTAATGGTTCCCACAGAGACTTCTTTTCTTTCTAATCCCTGTGCCACATATATGGGAATCTTTCTATCAGGGACCTGGTCCATGCACACTACTGTAGCCTATATAAACTGTAGCATAATGTCTCAAAGCCCCAGCTTTGAGCACTTGTATTATACTTATGTTAACTTGTAGCTCCTCTTATAAAACCTTTTTCTTTTTCTTTCTAAGTATGTGGTACTTTTACCTTGAGGTACATAAACACATGCATTTAACACATGCATTTAACAAGTATGCTTGAAATAGAAGTTACTTTTAGCATCTAGTATTACAATCTTGGCTAACAATGAGAGCAAGGAGGTGGCAGACAAGGGAGAAACACCTTCTAACCCCTAAACTGAGCTAGAAAAGTGGAACAGAATACTCAGAAGTAATTGAGACTGGGCAAACCACTCTAGAAAGCCAAGAAAGGCTATATTACAAGTGGTCAAGTCTAAAGACTTGACTTACCTGGAAATACTATTATAACCATATTATACAAATTACAATAACCATGGTAAAATAAATGACAATAGTAGAAGTATCAAGAATAAAAGTGTAAAAACTGTAATATATAGGGATTAGGGTTAATAGGGTTTAATAGCCATTTAGTGCTGTTTTGAGAAGGCCCCAGAATTTAGATATTATAATGCTTTTTATTTTTTCTTTACTTTTTCCATCTTTACACTTTTCATTAACTCTTCAAATTGTCACATCACATGATTCTGGTAACCCTTACCATTTCACTCTTTCACTCCTTCACTTATCACAGGTCTAGACAGATCTAAGCTATTATATTATATCTTATGTATTTCTAGGTCTTTGCTTTTTTTCTTTATTGGTTGGTTTACTGTATAGTAGTTTAGGGTAGGACAGACTTACATGGTCTGTGCACAATCCTATAGCATATATAAAGGGCCAGTTCAAGCCTGGGAATTCCCAGTCTTGTGCACTTGAGCTTTTTACTTTATACAAGTATTTGTTATAATGTACTTTTTCTTTTCTTTATCACATGATCTTATCTTATCTTCCCCATGTTATTATCTAATCTTTTATCTTATTGGGGCATATCACAAGTCATGTGACTCAGGACATAGGGTTAGCCTCATGTCTGTAGGACCTTGCAGGGTTAGTTTAATCTCTATCTCTTTTCTTCTTTTTTATTCCTTAGAAGCTGGACCCCTGATGGTTTCCAAGGTGGTTTCTCTTCTTTCTAATCCCCATGCTGCATGGATGGGAATTCTCTTATCAGGGACTTGATCTATGCACTATACTGTAGCCTATATAAACTATAGCATAACTATTTCAAAGCTCTAGCTTTGAGCACTTGTAACATACTTATGTTAACTCTAGGCTCCCCTTATAACACTTTTCTTCTCCTATTGAGCTTGTGGCACATCAATCTCAGTGTGCATAACAGTATCTTAACTTTTTTTCTCTTTCCTAGTTCTTATTAATTCTAGTTAAAACCAATGCATGTTATAGTAGTAGCATTCATCAGAAAAAAGAACCCAGTTAGGGTTAAGAATAGTTCAATGCAATAGACTTGCATTTCACTAGAAGTACATTAGTATTTCCACATTTATCCCATTAAGATTTCTTATGTCTTCTAATCTTCACTGTTACTGAAATTTGAATGTGGAACTTGTCTTTTTCATATCAAAATGTTTGTGTTGCAAAGGTTTTATGGTCATCTGTTGCATTAGATAAGAGAAGAAGCAAATGACATACTATGTTCTGGATTTGTTTACAAGAAAAATTAAGCACCATATATTACATATCTAGCAAATACAACAGTCTCTAGCATATGATCATGGGAACTGTTGAGCATGTTATGCAATCTTGTTGCAGTCATGTGACTTGAAAGTATGTGATTGTATCTAAGGCTAAGTTCATATATTCAGAGTATTTTCCTGCATAGATGTTGGTTATATGATATGGCAGATCTCAGATGAGATCCAGGTACAGTCCCTGATGATATCTAATCTATGAATCTAGATTAGAATCTGATCTGTGACAGAGATCCAATAAATCTCCTCAGCCATGCCTTATTTATCTCTATCTTTCTAATATGATTTCCTTCCATTCTTCTATATTCTTATGATATGGTTTTCTTTTCCATACTTATTTCTTGATCTGCAAAGCCACTGCCTTACTCCTTAGTCATGCCCTATGTCCTTTTCTTACTATTTATGAAATAAGTACTTACTGCCATTGATGGCCATAAATAGCAGTAGTTTAGGGTAGTCTTTCTGTACTTGGTCTATGCATAGCCACTAACAATATATAAGATAGGAAGTACAAGCTGGAATTTCCCCAGTCTTGCTCTCTTGTCCCTTACTATTCTGCACTTAAAGAGTACACTCCTAAACCATTGTGGACCAGTGAGTGGACAGGGATAACAACAATAACAAGTGGGCTTTTAACACTAGAACCCTGAACTAGGCAAAGAGAGAAATGAGCCTTGACCCATATAGGGTATAAGCCACACCTGCATAAGAACTAGGCCTGTGAAACCATAGTAACAGAAGTGGTTAAGACTGGGTTGCTCTAAGTCTCTTCCTACCCCTTATACATTATAAACAGATGCACATAAACCAAGTACAGGAATGGTAACTACTATCTATGAACCAATAGCAGTAAGTATGCAGAGCTGATAAATAAAGCAGCATAGGGCAAAGGGTAGGAGTGAGGTAGTGGCCTCACAAATCAAGGAAAGTAAAAGAGAATCCACATCATAAGGATGTGGGAGAATAGAAGGGAAGCATACTCATAAAGGTGGATATGAATATAGCCAAGCAGTTATAAGGCCAACAAGATCACCATCTAGATCTCTGCCACAGATTGATTCTAATCTAAATCCATTAGATCAGATATCATTGTAATTAATCTAGATCTTATCTGAGATCTGCCACATCATGTGACCAATACTTATATATGGGGAATAACTCTGAATAAGATCATATCCAAACCTAGGGTTATCCTTGTTTTGACATGTGAGTCTTACAGTCACATGAGAAGACCATCAGTGTTTGCTAAGCATATAACACTTACCTCAGTCTTCACTGACCTTTAGAATAGAGGCTTTTAGCAGCTCTACCATTGTTATCTGCACCTTAGGCCTTATATAGATTTATGGTGTCTTCTCTTATTCAGCCTAGTTGGGGCCACTAGTATAAAAGCCTTGCCAGTAGTTCAAGCACAAGTTAGAAGCATCCACCAAGGTATTTTAAGCACAAGATACAGGTAGTTCTTGAAATGGAAAACTACCTGTTAATCTTGTGACTTAGATATCTGATGGACACTTCTAGAATGGACTTCTGGTGAACTGCTGATAGGGCTTTCAGACTAGTGGCCCCAAACTAGGCAACAAGAGAGAAAGAATAAGTAGTCTCTTGTATAAATCAACACTAGCAGGACATATTTATATAATTAGCTAAAGGTCAAGAGAGCAAGACTAAAGAAGCCTCAGCTTGCACTCCCTGCCTTATATATTGCAAGAATCTGCACACAGACCAGATATAGAAAGCTACCTTAAAGTACTACTATCTATAAACACCAATAGCAGTAATAGCTCAACCATAAATGGTAAGAAGAATGCATGGAGTGGACATGAGGAGTAAGACAATGGCCTTTCATATTAAAGGATTGGAATGGAAGAGAACACCACACCATGAGGATGTGGGAGAATGAAAAGGAAGTGCACAGGATCAGAGATATAAAAGAGGCATGATAGCAGCAAGGCCAAGAAGATCCAATCTGGATTTCTGCCACAGATTAGATCCTCTATCTAGATTGTGAGATCAGATGTCATTGGGGACTGTACCTGGATCTCATCTGAGATCTGTCACATTACATAAGTGATATCTATGCAAGAGAATGCTCTAATATAAGAACTTAGCCTTAGTCTAGAGTTATTCTTGATAAGGCTACTCATTCACATGATCATGTGCTCATGGTCACATGACTTGCAACCATTCATGTCACATGCTCTAAAGCTCTCATGGTCATATGCTAGAGACCATTGTGTTTGCTAGATACATAACAGTTCTCCTATAATACCATAAGTTTATTGTCCCTGGCCACACTGTTAGGAGATATCTCTTAATATAGGAATAGTGTATTATGGTTTACCTTTGTACTTACAACTTGGTCCATATTACTAGTGTCAATATGATAAAATGCAAAAGCAGGAAAAGATAATTTAGAATGAAAATGATCTAGACCCCTACTTTCTTGCATAGGTAAGATCTGACTTATTTTAAAGATGCTTTCACCTTTGCCTCTGTCTCAAATTTGTCTCTGAAAAAGGCCTTAGCTTCTTCCATTATAGCTCATAAGGTGGCAGGAATTTCCTAAATTCTGGTCATTACTGGTTCTTCTGTGGTAGTTGTTGGCATATTGTAAGCAGGGGGTATATGTTATGCACTCAAAGAGTGCAATTTAAATAACAGTGAACACTGGTGAGTGACAGGCTAAACAACAACAACAAGAGGGCTTTGAAGACTAGAGCCTCAGAACTAGGCTTGATAAATCTTGAAAGGGATAACCTGAATTAGCACTAGCAACTAGTGTTCAGGCCTTTAAGAGGAGAGCAAGGAGTTATCCAGGTTAACTCAGAGTGTGAGCTCAGAAGAAGGAATAAGTGTATGATACAAGTGATCAAGACTGGAGAGACTCCAGGTCTTGCTCACCCTGTATATATATTGCCAGGAGGCATAGCCTTATACACAGGATGAGTAACCTACTATCTATATAACAAATAGCAGTATTCTCTTGTACCTTCTTAAATAGGAAACTGGGCATAGAGCATATGAGTAATGAGTGAGGCAGTGGCTTCACAAATCAAGAGAAGTAGAAGAGAATCACAACCATGAGGATATGGGAGAATGGAAGATGCTCAGGATCAATGGATATGAATATGGCATGGCAACCATAAGGCTGAGGAGATCTATCTAGATCCTTGAGATCAGATGTCATCAGTATCAATCTAAGATCTTATCTGAGATCTGCCACATCATGTGATTAACCCATAAGCAGGGAATACTCTGATATAAAGAATCAAACCTAAGCCTAGGGTTTATTCTTGTATGGCATGCAAGTCCCACAGTCACATGAGTAAACCATCAGTGTTTGCTAAGTGCACAACAGTATATATGTGTAATGTGCCCATAAGGCCTGCAAGGTTTGATGCAAGCATGAGCAAGGTAACCTATTTCATTGCAGTTATAGCATTTGTTAGAGAAACACCCTGGGATTCTTTGCATATTAATCTTTATTTGAAATATGTTTGTTATATTGAACTACTAAAACAAAAAAGGGACTTGTGCTTGTGCTTCTGCAAAAGAGTCCTTTTAACTAAAGGCCAGAGAACTAAGCAAGAGAAATATAAGAGAAGGAATCAAGGACTTGAAATGATAACTACTGTGGAACTTGTGTTTTATATCTTGGTGGCTATACTCTGGTGGATGCAACACTAGTACTAGCTTTGAACAAAGAGTTAGCAGAACTTAGAAAAGAGAGAGAAAAAGACTTGAACACTTATAATTAACAAAGGCTCAAGTGTACAAGATTGGAAAAACCCAGGCTTGGACTTGACTCCTTATATATGCTACAAAGATATATACAGATCATGTAGGTCTGTCCTACTCTAAAATATTATACAGTAAGCTGTCCAATGGTAGAAAGAAAGCAGGAATCTAGAAATACATGAGGCAGTAATAAGGCAGTAATGTCATTGCCCAGACCAGGCTAGATCTGTAATTAAGTGAAAAAGTAACATATGAAGTAGTGAAGAAGTAAAATGATAAGGGTTATCATGGTCACATGATGTAACAATGTAAAGGATTAGAAAGAAAAAGAAAAAGACAGTAATAATGGAAGAAAAATAAAAAGAGCTTTGTAATAGGACTTGTATAAAGTCAAAGCTCATGTGCACAAGACTGGGGATTTCCCAGGCTTAAACTCAGGCCTTATATATGCTATAACCATATGCACAGACCATGTAGGTCTGGCCTACCCTAAACTAGTGTACAATAAGCTATCCAATAGCAGAAAAGGAGTGGGGACCTAGAAATATATGAGGTTAAACATAAGGCTACAATAAGATATTGTTATATTCCATGCCACCAAGTCAACTCCATTTTATCTCTAATGCAACTCCAGCTGCTTTTATACTTAGAAAGCTACATGTTATCTAGTTTTCATTACTTCCATCTCTTGCTACCTAAAAATACTTACAACTTCATATACATTAACTCTGTTCCATTCCAAAGAGATATCACACCAAGGAAGGTGAATATCACAAGTGCTCAAGTCTTAGAATTTGAAACACCTGGAAATGCTATTATATCTTTGATATACAAGCCACAACAACTATAGTAAGATAAACAACAATATAGGAGTAATTGAAATTAAAAAAAAGGCAAAAGACATAAAAACTGTAATATTTCTTGTTTTCTCCTTATTCATTTCTGTTACCCTTTAGTTTTATTCTAACATCTCCATTTGTATCCAGGATGCATTGGTACCTGCCTTCACTTCTGAGGCAACTCTTGTCTTGTCTTCTTTTCCTCTCAGATAATCTACTCTTTTATGGTATAAGTACTATAGCTTTGTATCTTGTACCTTAGTTTGAATATTAAGAGAACTCAGTGCTCTTTCATTTTGTTTTATATTCTCTATTGACCTTGTGAGAAGGCTCTATGCTCTCATATCTCTGAATTCTTTCTGACCCCTCTGAAATTCAGGGCACTAGAACTAGTGCAAAGGTGTACCACATAAAATAAAGCCAAGCCCTGTTTCACCACTACTTTAGAGCTTTCTGAAGTAGATTTGAAGTACATTTCAAGTTTAACAGGTATAATGTCATAGTCTAAATTAGTCTAGACCTGTAATATGTGAAAGTATGAAGATGTGAAATAGTAGAGTTACCAGGGTCATATAAGTGACAATATAAGGAGTAAGAGAAAAGTAAAAAGATAGAAAAAATGTTATACACCTTCCTGGTACCTCCTATACATGATGTGGACTGGCATGTGACAGCTTACTAAACCAACAAGAGGACTTTTGTCTAGTGGCCCCTAACTAGGCAAGTAAGAAGAAAAAAGAGTTTAATGGATATTCATAACTGTTATGTACCTTCCTGGTGCCTTTTATGCATGATTTGAACCAGCATGTGACAGCTTACTATAACCAACAAGGGGCTTTTGTGCTAGTGGCCCTTAAATAGGCTTGTAAGTCTTGATAAGGAAGTAATGGATTTCTTCAGCTGGAAAGCCACTAATTCTAGTGCACTGAAGAGAGATAAGAGAAGGGAAGTATAACAAGAGGTCTGCTATATACTAGCACTACTTAGCTAGGGAATATTTTTTATTCTTACCCTAAGCTAAGTTTTTTTTACTATTTACTATCTTTGACTGCTTTCTTTGATCTTATTTTATCTCATCTTATCTTTTACCTCATTGTAGCCTAGACTTTCTCTAATATCATGGCCTAGCCCTCTAATGTCATATCTTACCTTTATCTTGCTTTCTTTTACTAATTACTCTCTATTTGCCATTGGTTCCTATTTAGTTTCCCTTTGCTCTATTTTCTTATTGTTATGGGTGACTACCCATCCTATCTTGATACTCATGACATTCTTGGTGGATGCTCCTAGTCCTGTCCTGAATACCTGCTAAGGCTTTTGGTCAAGTGGCCCCTAACTTGGTGGAAGAGAAGGTTAAGACCCTGGGCCCCTGTGTATAAACCAAACAGCCAGACAGCAGTGAGAGCTGAAGGAAGATCCTTCTTGGATCATAGCCTTAGATCATAGCTATAGATCTAGCCTAGGTCACAAGAGAGCAAGACTGGGTTTCCCCAGCTTGCATCCCCTGCCTTATATATTGTCAAGGTCTGTGCACAGACCATGTACAGGAGGTCTCTAAATAGATATATGAAGGGAGAACATGGGGCAGCAATGAGAAGTAAGGCAGTGGCCTCATGGATCAAGGGAAGGGAATGGAAGAGAAGCCACGCCATGAGGATGTGGGTGGAATGGAAAAGCACTGGTATAGATCAATGAGATGGGCATGGCCACTATAAGGCCAAGGAGATTCCATCTGGATCTCTGCCACAGATCAGATGTTATCAGAAGATCTGGATCTTATCTGAGATCTGCCACATCATGTGACCAATACCTGATGCCAGGGGAATACTCTGAATTAGAACTTAGCCTTAGCCTAGGGTTTGCCTTGTAAGGCTACTTGTTTGCATAATCACATGCTCCTGGCACATGACCAGTTGCATCACATGCTCCACAGTTCTCATGGTCATGTGAGACTGTCATGTTAGGTTGGAACCGTAACACTTATTTAGCATTATTCTCTGTACACCAGCTACCTCATGGATTCCTCATGGCCTGGTCCATGCATACTTTGTAGCAATATATAAAGGGGCAAGGGCATAGACTGGTTTCCCAGTTGAGAGCACTTGTTCACTTGTTTACCTTGTTTTCTAGTGCCTTTTCTAGACTGCCATTCTTTTGTTCTTCCCAGTTTTGGGTACCCTCCAAGGTGGTTTCCTCTTGCTGTTGATCTAGATCCATAACAAGGTCAAGACTTGGGAAACCCCAAGTCTCTTCCTACTTCTTATATATTGCAGCAGAGGCATATAGCCTTAGTACAGAATTAGTAGCTACTATCTAGGGATACCAATAGTAGTAAGTACACATGCTGATAAATAAAGAATCATAGAGAATAGGGTAGGGATGAGGCAGAGGCCTTATGGATCAAGGGATAAGAATGGAAGAGAAGATCACATCATGAGGATATGGAAAAATGGAAGGGAAGTACACAGGATCAGAGATATAAATAAGGCATGGTAGTAGCAAGGCCAAGGAGATTTATTGGATCTCTGCCACAGATCAGATATCATCAGGGACTGTACCTGGATCTCATCTAAGAATTGCCACATCACATGACTAATGCCTATGCAGGGAAATATTCTGAAGATTAGAACTTAGCTTTAGCCTAGAGTTATTTTTGATAAGGCTACTCATTCACATGATTACATGCTCCTGGTCACATGATTATGCAACCATTCATATTACATGCTCTAAAGTTCCCATGGTCATGTGCTAGAGACTGTTGTGTCTGCTAGATATGTAATACTACTAATATTAACCATAGAATGAATTCTTATGGTGGTTGGAAGATAGAGATGGATAGCATTTGTAAGAACATTAAGGACTTGGAAAAATCCAATCCATTGTTGTATAAGCTTTTTTAATGGAAAAGAAAGAAAGAGGTTTTTTGTGAACAATATGATGGCATTTCCAGAATAAAAAGAGATATAAGATAGTTTTTGATTGTAAGCCAGCATGGAGAAGTAAGCTTTTTCCAGCAAATATTTTATAACCAAGGATTTATCTAGTTAACCAGCAAAAACAGAGAATAGGGAGGGACCCTTAAAACCTAGGTAAGGAGAAAAATGTTTTGTAATGGAAAAAGGAAATATTTTAGTAATAGAAAAGAATAAATTATTGTGATGGAACTTAGCCATCTTAATCCATTTTATCCAGTCCTGCTATTTCTTGGCAAAAAAAGTGCACAAATATTTTTCTAGCTCCTGATTAATTTGCTTAATCTAACCATCTGTCTGGAGATGATAAGCCATCAAAAGTTTAGAAGATATCTTTAAAGCTTGATTGAGCTCTGTCATGAATTCTAAAACAAATTGTGGTTCTCTGTCTGAAACAATGGAGCAGGAAAGTTCATAACATGACCATATGTGGTCTTGAAAAGTTCTGCAAGAGAAAAAGAAGAAAGAGTGGAGGAACACAGAATAAACACCACTTCTTTTGAAAAACTGTCCACTACTACCAAAATTGCATTTTTCCCTTCTACTTCTGATAAACCAGTGACCAAATAAATGGATATGTCTTTCCAGGGAGATGAAACTAAAGAAAGAAAAAGAATTGGAGCAACTTGCTCCTGTTCTAAAGATATTGCAAGGAGAGGGGAACAAAGGTTTGGTTGTTTTTGTTTTTGAATACTTTATAATCTTTATCATAACACCAAGAAAGGGAAAGAGAAAGGCACCTAGAGGTCAAAATAACATCATGAAAAAAGAAAGAGGAAGTGTCAATAGAACAAGCAAAAACAGAATAGGAAAGGAGGGTAATACTCTTATTTGGATTAGCAGGGAAACCAAAGCCAGAATAATGAGAAAGGGCATCCATATAACCATTAGAAGAGCCCAGCTTGTGGACAAAGACATAATTAAATTCTGCTAGAAAAGCCTGCCAATGCACTTGGCATGGCAAAAGATCCTGAGGCTTCCACCAATACTTCAAAATCTTGTGGTATGTCCAAATTTAAAACATGAAGTGGCCAATAAAATAGTAATGCCAGTTCTTGAGGATACAAATGACAGTCAAAAGCTCCTTGTCATAAATGGGATAATTGAATTTGGCTGGTGTAAATGCATGTGACATATAAGCTGCAGGATGTCAAGATCCATTCACCAATTGGAAAGAGAGAACAGCTCCTACAGCAACATTGAAAGCATTGGTTTTGAGATGAATGGGGTAAGAGGAATTGGGAAAAACAAGAAGAGAATTGAAGGAAAGAAGTGATTTGAGGTGCTCAAAAGTGCACTGATAGTTCTCTGTTTTAAAAAAAGGATTGTGCTTTCATGTTTGATAATGTAGAGAACAGGCAATCTCTATGAAACTGGGTACAAAGTATCTGTAATAGTTAGCCAAACTCAAGAAGAATTAAAGCTATTTGACCATACATGGCATTTGTTATAATGCACATTTTCTTTTTTAATCATGTGACCTTATCTTATCTTCTCCATGTGGTTATCTAATCATTTATTTTATCTCAGGGCACATAACAGATCACATGATTCAGGACATAGGGCTAGCCTCATGCCTTAAGACCCTGCAGAGTTTGTTTTCTGTTACAGATGTCTATCTATTCTACCTTGATGGATGCCTCTAAACTGTCCTGGAAACTGGTGAGGCTTTTAGCTAGTGGCCTTAAACTAGGCAAAGAGAAAGGATGAGACCACTACTCTTGTATAAATTAGAAGCCAGCAGGAAGTAGCTTATCCTGTATAACCAGCTAAGAAGTCAAGAGAGCAAGACTAGGGAAATCCCAGCTTGCACCCCCTGCCTTATATATTGCTCAGGTCTGTGCACAGACCAAGTACAGGAGGCCTACTCTAAGGTCTACTATCTATGGACACCAATAGCAGTACTCTCTCAACTAATAGATAAGGCATGAAGAAGGCATGGAGTAGGAATGAGGAGTGAGGCAGTGGCCTCATGGATCAAGGGATTGGAATGGAAGAGAAGCCATACCATGAGGATGTGAGAGAATGGAAGGGAAATATACAGGATCAGAGATATAAATAAGGCATGGCAGTAGCAAGGCCTAGAAAATTCAATCTGAATCTCTGCCACAGATGCAGATCCTAATCTAGATCCTGAGATCAGATCATCAGGGACTGTACCTGGATCTCATTTGAGATCTGCCATATCATGTGACTGATACCTGGTACAAGAGAATACTCTAATATAAAGAACTTAGCCTTAGCCTAGAGTTATTCTTATAAGGGTACTCATTTACATAATCACATGCTCCTGGTCACATGACTATGCAATCATTTGCATCATGTGCTTGTGACCATTGTGTTTGCTAGTCATGTAACATTTCCATTCCTATACTTTTTTTAATCTTTATTTCTTCTTTTCCATTCTTAAAAAGTCTGGACCCTTGATGGTCTCCACCAGAGCTTCTCTTCTCTTTGATCCCCATGCTGCATGTATGGGAATTCTCCCATCAGGGACCTAATCCATGCATAATACTGTAGCATATATAAATTGTAGCATAGCACCTCAAAGCCCCAGCTTTGAGCACTTGTATTTACCAGTGTTAACTTGATGCTTCTCTTTTTCTCTTACCTTCTCTTAGAGCCTGTAGCACTTTGATCTCAAGGTGCATAATAGCACTGGCCAGTCTGTAATGGATTTAGTTTTATTTAGCTGCATTTGTACTCCCTTTTTAGATACAACCATGCTGAGATAATCAACTTGTGATTGACTGAAGTGATACTTAAAGAGCTTAAGGAATAAGTTATGAGATTGAAGTTGGTGCAAAACTTCCTGAATAACTTGAAAATGATCAATAATAGACTTTTCTTTTGTGAAAATGATGATGTCATCAATATATACCAGTACTTCTGCCCATAAGTCATGAAAAATATCATTTACCATGGCCTGGAAAGTACCCAGCAAATTAAACATGCCAAAGTACATAATCAGAGGTTCATATGCCCCTATAGGGGTGGTAAATGCATCTTTCCATTTATTGCCTTCCTTGATTTATGTATTATTTTAATTCAATCAAAGATCTAGGGTTATAAAAAGGTCAGCTCCCTTGAGACAATCAATAAGAGTAGAAATAAATGGGATAGGATAATTGTTTTTAACAGTTGTATTATTAAGGTATTGAGAGTTGATGACCATTCACTTTCCATTATCTTTCTTACTGATAAAGAATATAGGGGAGATTTGAAAAAATTTGAAAGGTCTGATATATTCCTTTGATATTTTCTTGGTAATAAATTTGCAGACTTCCTATAATTCTATGTTAGTAAGAGGGATTATATGACCTTTTTTTGGGATAAAATTGGATTTGAGATCAACTGCATGGTTCCATGGTTTTTGTTATGCTAGGCCCAGATAGGAACTAATGTAGATCTTATGGGCTAGGGCTAAGAAAAAGGCTTCATGAAAGTCAGCCTAGGATTAAAGTAATGGTGCAAATGTGGGATGGCACCATGGTCCCTCAGTGAAGGTTGGGGACAAGACTAGGATGCTTAGAACTAGTCAAGGATGAAGGAATGCTTGCCAACAAAGGTTGCAAGCAGACTAAGGATTTCAACAATGTTCAGAGGAGAATAAGGTGGAATAAGGCAGAAATAGCATAAAGAACATGAAAGGTAAAGTATGCTACTTATATTACAGTAGATAAGATTCATACTTAGTTGAATGAGTCAATATAGATGACTAAGATGACTAAGTAATCTGTGTAGAAATAATTAGAATATAATGAAAGCAGATAGTGAATAATATCCATTAACTAAAGAGAAGTTCTGGAACAGAAGAAGTCTGAATGTTTTAGAACATAACAAGAAAGTGTTAGGGACACATGAAGTTTAAAGCTAGGGTAATAAAAAAAAAATAATGAGATTAATTATTGTTATGCAGCTAGTGAACATAATGGTCTCAAGCACATGACCATGGGAACCTTAGAGCACATGATGCAAATGGTTGCATAGTCATGTGACCAGGAGCATGTGATCATGTGAATGAGTATCCTTATAAGAATAACCCTAGGCTAAGGCTAAGTCCTTTATATTAGAGTATTCCCTTGTATCAGGTATCAGTCATATAATATGGCAGATCTCAGATGAGATCCAGGTACAGTCTCTAATGATATCTGATCTCAGGATCTAGATTAGAATCTGTATCTGTGGTAGAGATCCAGATTGGATCTTCTAGGCCTTGCTGCTGCCATGTCTCTTTTATAGATCTGATCCAGTATGCTTCTCTTCCATTCTCCCACATTCTCATGGTATGGCTTCTCTTCCATTACAATCTCTTGATTCATGAGGCCACTGCCTCACTCCTTATTCCTGCTCCATGCTTTCTTCATCCCTTATATATTAGTTGAGAGGCTACTACTATTGGTGTTCATAGATAGTAGATCTTAGAGTAGACCTTCTGTACTTGATCTGTGCACAGATCCTGGCAATATATAAGGCAGGGGGTACAAGCTGGGATTTCCCCAGTCTTGCTCTCTTGACCTCTTAGCTGGTTATATAGATTAACTCTTATCTACTGGCTTCTGGTTTATACAAGAGTAGTGGTCTCATCCTTTCTCTATTCACCTAGTTAGGGGCCACTAGCTAAAAGCCTCATTAGTTTCCCAGAACAGTTAGAATCATTCACCAAGGTAGCTTAAGTATCAAGGCAGAATAGGCAGAATATCCATAACAATTATAACATTACCCCCCCAGTACATTCAATAACCCAGTTGAACATTGGCAAGAACCAGAAAGAGGGAGTGGGAAAGCCTGTGATGTTGCTCTAGCCAACTTCATCAATAATATCATCATAGTCAGAGTAATACAAAGGTGGAAGAGGTATGAGAGATGGAAAAGTGGGGCAGTAGGAGCCATGCAAACATTAAAAGTGGGGAAAGTCATGGGAAGAGCCATGGAAGGACCACTGGGAGAAGGGAAAGCCTTATAAGGAAGAAGAGGTGCCATGTAAGGAGAAAAAGGTGGACTGTTGGAGTAAGCTTGGTTGTGGCCAGATTGCCAGTGTAGACAGGTGGGGCATTGGTATACAGCACAGTTGATGCACCAATGGCTAAGGGTGTGGCATTAAAAGCAGCCCCCAATATGCTGAGAATGAGATGGAGGAAGTTGGGCATGGCCATGGTAACTGATCCACCCATGCTCAATATGGGTAATAGTTGCCAGTTCTTCTGGTAAGTGTTATAATCATTTTTTACTTTTCACATCACGTGACCATGGGACATCTTTATTCTTTCACCTTTTCACTCCTTCACCTCTTCACACTTTCACATTGTCACATCTTCACATTTCACTCTTTCACACCTTCACTCTTTTCACATATCACAGCCTAGACCATGACATCATGCCTGGCAGCTTCCTCATGGAACTGCTAAGGTACTCGCTCTCTTATTGCCATTGGTCAGCTGACTGTAGCATACTTAGGGCCGGATCCATTTACATGGTCCGTGCACCTCACTGTAGCATATATAAAGAGGCTGGCATGAGCTGGGATTTCCCAGTCTTGTGCACTTGAGCCTTTGGCTTTATACAAGTCCTTGACCTTTCCTATACTTTCTTTTGCCTAGTTCCACTGGGGTCTAGCATAAAACCCAGTCTCTTGAAGTTAGTAAAGCGATCACTAGGATGAATCAGTGTTTTCAGCAATGGTTGAGAAATAACCGTTTCAGTAAGAGAGGGGGGAAGAATATAGAGGGAGAGAAGGAAACCATAGGGGGGATGTGGCAGTGGGCAATAAATTATTCATATTTGAACTGATTAACATCTGTAAGGAATTTACTGAATTCTAGCTGATAAGCAAGGTCATTGAGGACAAACAACATCTGTCAGTGAATAACATCAAGTCTCAAGTGTATGTTTTGGACATTAAACTCTGCAGAGTGTCAGAGGAGGGAAAAGGTGAGATGGATGCACTCTACCTGATAATAAAGGGTATATAAGGCCCATAGTGGGGATTTCATATCTAAGTGGAATCCAATGGATAGAGATAGGTGTGAATCAAAGATAAAGAAACATACTAGGGTAGAGTATTTAGGGAAGTGATCCCCAGGGTGGAGGGCATGTGTGGCAATGGGTAGGTCTATGGCAGTAATAGCTAGTGGCTTGGCAAGAGTAATGGTAAAGAGGTTGATGATAAGAAGTGAGGTGTGGTGGCATAGGGTAGGAAGGGGAATGGGAAAAGGGCTTGACTAGATATTGGCAATGGTGGTGGGCTTAGAGTCAGAGATACTGGGTGGGGGGGGAGATTATGAGGTCATTGAGGTGGAGGGATTCTATAAGAGAAGCTTAGGGAGAGGAAACAGGGGAGAAATCAGTAGAAAATTCTATTACATGGTCTAAATTGATATGGGCATGGATGGAAAAAGGTTAGTGGGTGGTTTCACTGGAGAACTTAGTGGTGGGAGCAGTGGCTGGGGTAGGGTCAGTGGCAAAGTTGAAGGTGAAGCAGGAGTGATAGATGAAGTTATAGAACATTGTTATTTCTTGAATTTCTTGAGGTAAGATTTCTGAGGAGGTTTGTGAGGATGTGGAGAGGCTGAGAATGGGGAGATGAGGGAGTGACAAAGTTTATATGCCTTCACAAGTTCAGAGGCATTGTGAAGATTGGACTTGGATTTCCACAAGTCTTCTTCAGCTGAGTAACTCTTCCATTGGATCAGGAAGGAGTGGGAGGAAGGTAAGCCACAATGTTTTAATATCTGCTCAACTTCATATTCTTCTTAACCTTCTACAAGGTCCAGGGGTAAAGCCAGGAAATTTTTTCCATAGGCATTATTTTTATAATAGGATAATAACAACAAAGCATGGAAGACTGGGTGGATCTTCCAGGAAGCAGGGAGACAGAGGCAATATGTAAAGGGAGATGGTACCTCTGTGATGGTAAAGGGGCCTTTACATTTTGGTGTGAACTTGGGGTTGACTATAAAGCATGAGGTTTCTGGCCTCAAGCCAGACTTTAGACTCTTTCTCCAAAGGGGTAAACTTGAAGCAAATGTGAGATGCCATGGTTTGGCAGGCAAAGTCATGGGCTATGAAGGCTTTTGTTATGTTTTCTCTTTCCTTTTTCCTTTTTCTCTTTCTTCCATCTTAGCTTCAGCTCTTCTTGCACCTTAGGTGCTCTCTTGTTCACTTGTCTCTGTAGATTCCACTCTTCTTGCACTCTAGCCTTGCCTAGACTGCTCTTTTGTTATGCCCTTTGCCCAGGCCTTCATCTCTCATCAGCTGACTCATAATTGTTCCATCTCTTTTCACCTGTTTCCATATGAATACCTTACTCATCATTTGTCAGCCTGATTACTCATTTCATCTCCACTTCAACTCTATTAACTGTACTATAAAGTAGTGCACTTCTTGTCCTCTCTTCCTCATGCTACTTTTACCTTGCAATTACCTTATAGTCCTCACACTCATCCTTGTACCTATGTACTTGGAATCCATTGCTTGTGTTCTGGCACTTAACCAGAGGATCATCAGCGTCTGATCTTGGCATACCCCTGGAAGTATAGCTGGTACCACTAAGGCACAACACTTTGTTTGTTGCCTTCCACTCATCTTAAAGCTTACCTTGGGTTCACTTCATCCTCTTCACTCACAGCAAGGTCAACACCTGTCCCTACCCAGGCCTAGCATAACAGCTTTGTCTCTAGCTGCTATCAGATTCTTTAATTTATCAGCAACTGTGAGCATAAGGGTTTTGGAGATTACTAAGAAGACAGCATAGGATTCATATTCTATCATGAGATAGAATAGAGATTGATTGGTGACAGAATGGGGGTAGCAGTTATGAATGAATTCCACATGAAAGATCTATTCTGCCCATTTGGAGGGATTAGCTCTGCAAAAAATGCAGAGATAAGTTTCAAGTTCCTGGTTAACTCATTCAGTTTTCCCATCAGATTGGGGATGGTATGTAGTGGAGAGAAAAAGATTATAGTTAAGGAGTTTACCAAGCTCCTTAGTGAAGGTAAAGGCAAACTGGGGGCCTCTGTCCAAGATAATTTATTATATAGACCAAATTATCCCCTTAGTAAGCCCATGGTTAACCACAACCAATAGGTGTTGCAAACCATGCAATGACCACTTTTATTCTCATGTGATCGTGGAAATCCCATCCCTTATCAGGCTAAACCCTAACTTAGGATCTGGTATATTCTACGAGTATCTCTAAGGTTAGTGGTCACGAGGCACATCTAGGGATCTTTCCTGGATCTTCCCAAGATTTCCCCGATCTCAGATCTGACCATCTCTGTTGAAACGGGAACTACCCATTGCTCCTTGATACTCGCGTTCTTCTTGGTGGACACTCCTAAACCTTCTAGATAACTGCTAGGGCTTTTATGCTAGTGGCCCTGAACTAGGCAATATAGAGAGAGGATGAGTTATGGGCCCTTGTGTAAACCCTAGCCAGCAGTACTGAGTAGATCAGACTGTATAACCAGCTGAGAGGTCAAGAGAGCAAGACTGAGGAGACCTCAGCTTGCACCCCCTGCCTTATATATTGTCAATGGTCACACACAGACCATGTACAGGAGGTCTACCCTAAAGTATGCTATCTAAGGTCACCAATAGTGTTGCAAACCATGCAACGACCACTTTCAACTTCACGTGATCGTGGGAATCCCTTTCCTCTTCAGGCTAAACCCTAACTTAGGACTTGGCTATTTACTATACGAGTACCTATAAGGTTAGTGGCACGAGGCGCATCTAGGATCTTCCCTAGATCTCCCCTGGATCTTCCCCAATCCTGGATCTCGGATCTCATCTGTTGGATCTAACGGATCTGATCTGATCTGTGGCTAGAGATCCCCATCCTCGTTGTTACCTTACCTCTTACCTTCCATTCCCCCACATCCCTTCATTACCGATCCATGCTCTTTCCTTACGGCTTACACGAGACTGCTCTCGATATGCCATAGGCTAGCTTACTGTACAACCTTAGGGTAGGCACTCATGTACCTGGTCCGTGCTCGCCCTAGAGTAGTATATAAAGGCTGGCTATGGGTGGTAAAGTCTCTCCAGACTTTATCACTTTGTAG